>JAUMHB010043422.1:0-11798 GCA_032359685.1 Pittosporum tobira
TTCGTCAATCTGGTTTTGGTCAACACTGACGTGCAATTTGGTTTCGGGGACGGAGTCAAGTCTGCGGTGGGGACCGGCAAGTAATATGGTCGTATGTCGCGGAAACATCATTGTTATCGTCAACAAGTCTTCCACCAAACTTGACTTTAAATTGTTGCCTGCACCGAATATTCAAATCGTTCATTTTAACGTAGACCGGACGGCATGAAAGTCTTTCTTTCCCTTGGCGTTTTCAATGCTACGCAATCACTTCTTCCATACCATACACAAGCAATAAATAATTATATATACATATACATACGAATCAAGTACTAAAAATATAAAATTAAATAATAAGTATAATATATTTTAACATAATCCGGAAAACTCAATTATAAACTAAACTCTATTAACTCGATCTCTAGATGTTATTAGATTTTTGCTGTGTTCCTAACAAAAATTAAATAAAAAATATCTATTCACATGTTTCATTTTCCTAATAGATATATGTGAAATTATTACATATAATTATCGTACTTGTACAAAATATACGACTCATTCTCTTATACAACTTACTATAATTATAACTCATTTTCCTATACAACTTATTATCATTATGAAAATTTCATTTTCGGCATAGGATTCGAGATGTCTCCTATAATATAGACAAAGAGACGGTTTGTGTGTGTGTGTGTGTGTGTATATATATACACACATATATATACCCTGTAAACGAGTATCGACGTGGGTAATATATACACATATATGTCTCACTAAGAAATAGACACACCATCACCAGTTAGCATCAAGCTACAATAATGTCTACTCCACTGCAGTAAGTCTTTAATTCTCTCTCCCTACCTCTTAAGCTTGTTTTAGTCTACAATAATGCCTCTTATTATTTCTGATTATCCGAATTAGCATGGTCTAATTAAGAAATTAATTAATTAGTTATATTGTTTGTGTGATCGACTGATCTTCATATATATATATATATGTTTGTTAATCAAATTAAGAACTTACTGTAACTAATTAATTAGATTGTTTATTGCGTTACTACTAATCTTCATATATGTTTGTTAATTATATTCATTTATTTCTTATGATCCAGATACTATCAATCATTACCACCTGTGGCCAAGACGTATGCAGTCGCCTGTCTAATGACCTCTGGCGCCTATCTTCTTGATCTCTACAACCCCTGGAACATTGCCCTTTTCTACGGAGACGTTATAAAGCGATTTCAGGTACGCGGCAGTAATAATTACTAAAAAACACCTTAGTCAATAATTAATCATCTATTAATTTCATTAAACCACGTGAAAAAACTGTATTTATTTTAATCATTTGTTCGACATGCATGTTGATCTGAATCCTTTCCTATTGTGAGACAGTTCTATAATTGCCCACAAAATTTTAAGAAATTAATTACATCTCACCAGTACTGTCTCTACGCGAAACTCTCCAAGTCGGACTATGATCAACGCTCTAACTCTTGATTATATATATATATATATCTGCAGGTTTGGAGGCTCGTTACGAACTTCTTTTTCATTGGACCATATTCATTAACTTTTGCGTTTCGCCTCTTGATCATGTCCGTAACACACACACACACACACACACACACACACACACACACATATATATATATATATAAATATATATATATATATATATTATTCATCTTTTTTTCCTTTTTTTTTTTTTTTTTGTTTTCTCTTCATAAATTAATTATGCTTATATTTAATTTTGATCAACAACACTGTCTTTTAATTAATTCTAATGATGTCTGTATAAACTGATCGAATATAGATTACGGAATGGAGTTCAGTTAGAGAGGGGACCCTTCGACAAGAGGACAGCAGATTACGTATGGATGTTCTTGTTTGGAGCCCTGTCGCTGCTGGTAATGGCAGCTATTCCATTTCTATGGTCTCCTTTCTTGGGAGCTTCCTTGGTCTTTATGATCGTCTATGTTTGGGGCCGAGAGTTCCCAAACGCACGTATTAATGTCCACGGCCTTTTCGAATTGAAGGTATATATATACATGCTTCTCTCTCTTTCTGCACTAACTATATATATATATATATATATATATATAGTCAGGTATAAGACAGACGAGAACAGTATTTTATTCAATCTAATATTTAATATCAACGGCCTGTATTCAAATCATTCGTTACTAATAGTATCAGAAGAATAATTTTTTTTTTAAGAAGACTTTCAGCGTAAAAAAAAATTATCTTCCAATATAAAAAAAATCTTCGACTACCATTAATAGAGAATGATAATTTATTATTGATATTTAGATGATGAATTTTAAAATAAAATAATATTTTCATTCAATTATATACCTGAACGAGGCATATAATAAAGTATATGTATGTGTGTCATAATCACTTGTTCTCTTCGAGTGTTACCTCGACGTTAGTGCGACGTTGTCGTTTTTGTTCTTGTAGGGTTTCTACTTTCCTTGGTACATGCTCGGAGTGGATTTGATACTTGGGAATCCATTGAAGCCGGATTTGCTTGGGATCGCAGCGGGCCATTTGTTTTACTTCTTGACTGTTATTTATCCTCTATCCACTGGGAAAAACCTCTGCAAGACTCCTCGCTTTGTGTATCCTTTAAAACTGATTTAAATTAGTACTAACCATTATACATATATATATATATATATATATATATATATATAAACAATAATTGTAGTTTTATTTTTATTTTTTTAATAAGAATGCGATTTCTTAACCGTTTTCTAGTCACAAGTTGGTTGCATTTTGGGGTGAAGGATTCCAATTTAACAGCCCAGTAAGACAAGATTCAGCTGGAGCTGCTTTTCGTGGAAGAAGCTACCGTCTTAACGGGAGCAGAAGCACTTCCACGCAAGAAGAGACAAGCAGACCCCCGCAATCAAATCCAGCTGCAGAACGAGCTTTCCAAGGAAGAAGCTATCGTCTAAGTGGCAATTAACTTGTCTGGACTTCACGTAAAGTAGCGTCACTAGCCAGGTTTCAGGGACGAACTATCTATCATATATCCGATCGAAAAGATATTCCTACAACATATGCATAAAGAAATAATATTAACCAGACAAATTAAATATAAGGTAACCCACAATAACATATACACGTTTCAAATGCATGGATTTTACGTCATCAAGGTTGAAAAACTTCAAGCTTTTATTAAATATAAATTTAATTGAAAACCAAAACACAAATACAGGCATGTCTAGCTTGAAGTTCTCGGCAAGTGTTAAGACTTTTCAGAATCTGTGGTCTATTTTAGTTTTAGTGAATGCCTTAATTACCTCTATATATATATATATATATATATATATATATGACATTTTGCAACTCATCTTGCTCAACTTATTGGACGCACTGCGGTATCATACGCGACAATATTTTCATAGAAGATCTTCTCCAAATCCTTCATCCATCTCCATAATACTCGTAGTAGGTTAACCTGCCAGGACATCAAAAAATAATAATAACACGTACGGGTATCCATGGTTTACTACGGGTGTCACATTCCACACTTCAAAATTCAAATATAAGAATGAATAATTTGGTATCCGTCAGATAATTATCCACAGGTAGCCATGCTAGAAAACATAGAAAAAGTTTAAACTCAAACCAATCACATTTTTCCAAATTTCCTGTTGTTCAAGTGATTTAGAGCCGGAGAGTTAGCCGAGTTCTTGTTCATGTGCCGAGTTCTTGTTCATGTGCATCATTATATTAAGGGGATAACATCGTTGTGGCTGCGATAAGACATTTAATTAATGACAACAAAACTTTAAACAATTTTATCGAAGATAATTTTGATCTTTTTTTCTTTTTGTGCAATAGAGCCAATTCACTGAATCTCCGCCTGTTCTGTTGAAATTAACAGCAGGCAACTATCGTTGCCTCTTCTTTATGGCAAAGATGACTCAAATTGGTCTCTTTTTCTTCTTCCGGTTTCCCATTCTCTATAGATATATAGACATTTTCGATTTTGATAACTTCTCTCTCTAGTATTCTAAGATACAATAGCAAATTACATGAGAAGACATGGGAGTGAAAACAATATATATATCATCAAAATGTGCAAATAAAGTACTGACCTGTTAATGACATGCAACTAAATTCCCGACGAACATACCTTGACATAGCCTGTAAATTAAGAGGAAAAAGAACCAATTATTCCAAGTCTCTTATAAACTACATAAGTATTATTATTAGGTATATATATATATATATTTCTTGTGATAGATAACATAGGCCTCATTTTCAGTTATTCGTTAAGGACTCTGCCATTTATCTTATGCACTACTTTTGAGATAACGTGGCTTCTAGTATAGCAGAAGCCACAATAATATCTTCATTAATAGTAGCACATGAAAACTCGCCTGGAGTTTACGTAATGCAGCGTCACTAGGTTTCAGGGACGAACTATCATCCAAAAAGATATTCCTACAACATATGCATACAAAAATAAGATTAACCAGACCAAAGATAAGGTAACCAACAGTAACATATACCTTTGATCTGCATAGATTTTACATCATCAAAGTTGAAAAACTACGAACTTTTATTAAGTATACCAATTTAATTGAAAACCAAAATGCAAATATAGGCATGTTCTGAAGTTCCCGGTATGTGTTATTAACTTTTCAGAAGTTTTATCTGAGGTATATTTCAGTCTTGGTGAATGCCTTACCTCCATATAACATTTTGCGACTCATCTTGCTTAGCTTCTGGAAGACTGCAGGCATCATACGCGACAATATTGCCGTAAAAGATCTTCTCCAAATCCTTCACCCATCTCAATAATAGTAGATTAATCTACCAGTACATAGAGATTAAAGACTTTCTCACTCACATTTGTCCTCCTATATTTTACCTATTTTCAGGTGACAATTAGTAACGAGTACAATTATTTTTTCCATCGACAAATAAATGATTTATTGATCAATAGGTTTGCTGTTGAGGCAAGAGGTTTTCTACTAGGAGGATAGAGCACAAGCCAGAAAAAAAATAGAACTCCAATTGAAAACTTCCAAGGCATGTAGATACAGAGAACTAACCCCAGCCTTAGAAGCCCTCAGCTCCACATCATGATTGTATATCTCATACAAGTATTGCCCCAAGTCAACACCTTCCTTTCCCTCGTCTTTCAAACGGCGTAAGCAGAGCCACATATGCAGTACAAGCAAAGAGAAGGTTGTTCTAAAGTTTTTCTCCAAGCTAAAGACTGCATGTCAAAATGAATAACCTGTGTTACGACTACATACATCTATAGATAGAATGGCAGTTGGCAGATGTTACGAAACAGTTATGAAATTACAAAATTACGATATATTTTGATGGTTTGTACTAAAGTTCGGGAATAAACAATGATATATAGAAAATAAAATTTAAGAAGGGAAAAAAAAGAAAAAAAAACAATGATCTACACTTATAAGATTATTTTAAATTCCGCAGCTTATAGTGTACTTGGGGAGAAACTAAACAAATTGTTACTAAGATTTTACTTCTAGAGAGAGTTGTACTCCCTTTAAGAATTTCGACTGTACTGAACAACATAGCATTCACACAAGAACTAAGGGACAATTTCTTATATAGATGAAGATCATAATTTTCCAAGTAAATTAATGCCACTTAAAACCAAATAGAATAATAATGCAAGTTATATCAAGTAGAAATATAGAGTGAAGAATAAGAACTCCAATTGCATGGCTTGAGAATCGGAACAAGGAAAGGCTAACCATTATAAATAGCAGGTTTATCAACTTGAGAAACAACACAGTGGTAAATCACGTTTGCCCCTCGAATGGACTTGCTTTGCTTACTATAGAACAACATAAGCTTCAGCAAGATACGCCTGATGCCTTTATATTTTGGCTCCTCGATTCTTAGTGAAGAATCGGCAGGCAAAGCTAATGAACAAGGCTTAGACCAAAACATCCTGTTCAAATTTACCTGTGCAGAAGAGTGCATTCCAACTGTCACCACATGGAATCATACATCACTTATTGTTTTGCTATCCTACGCACAAGATTGAATTATTTTTTAGTTATGCAGGAAAATCATTTTGCTGCCGGCCTGCCCAATCAAAGCCCAATATTTAAACCACCGACACATTCACAAAAATGTACAAGTAATACTAAGGCGCTTCTGAAATCTATTGAGACGTACTTGGTAATATCGCAAATAAAGTAGTCTGCCAATGCTTGCATTAATGCCATGTACAGAGATACTCGATCATACATATTTCTCGTTCCAACCAAAAAATTACTATTACAGTGATTCCTAGTTTGTAAGTAAAAAACAGGGACAAGCATCTGTATGATCCCATATACCTCTTTTAAAGATTCCTTCCAATCTCCCAAAAAAAAAAAAAAAAACAGAGAGAGAGAGAGAGAATTTATTTCTCGTATCCACTTCATCCTTAATGATATCTGTGCTCCCTAGTATTGTCACGAACAATCAACTTTACCCCTAATGATATCTGTATTCCCTAGTATTGTCATGTTATCAACCAATTTCATTCTTTTAACTGAACTAAGGAAGTATTTGTAATTAGATAAAATCCAGTCAGATTTTCTATCTCCAATGAAAAACACCCTTATCTCCTACAGAAAAATTCCCAATTCCTCTTTCGGGGCTTCGACTCTCATATAAGGTTCTCTTTGACGCTTCAAAAGTTGGAGGAGGATATTTACTTATGAATCAATAGTCTACGTCATTCCATTCAGAATCTCGTACTTCATCAACGTCTGGCATTTCTAAATTCTCATAGGGCCCCGGTGGAATTCCTTCTAGGGCCTATTGAATAACTTTTATAGATGTTGTCATTTCACTGATTCATACTACTAAATAACGAGCTAATGAATCTCGCTTCTTTGGCTAACTCCACAATACACAATACAACTCATACCGATTCCAGAGGACTTCAGATTTCAAGACCATGGATTTAGACTACAAGACCATGACCATGGACATGATGCCGACTTCAGACAACCACGCCATGGACGCATACTAACTTCAGAAGATTAAAGACAACACCACCATGGATTCACACTAAGGGCTCATTTGGTAGAAACTGAAGCAGCTGAAATCAAACGTTGCTGAAACCAAGTTTGCAACTGAAGTTGAGTTTGAAAAATTGAATTCATGTTTGGTTACTATCAGTTTATGTAGGTTAAAGTAAATTAATAATTGTAACGATTATAACTGAAATAATATAAATTACACTTAAAATGACATAAATTTATACGTTATATTTTTTAATATATTTAATGTATAAAACTATTATGTACAAAGAGTTTTTAAAACATTTTAAAATTCATATCAAAATATTGTAACATTTAAACTTGAAAAGAGAGAATAAAATTATCCGTGGAAGAACAACAATATAATAGCAAATATTACTATAAATTATAAATATAAAGAGAATAAAAAAAGACTAAAGTATAATTTGCACCTCATACTTTGACCGAAAATAAGGATTGCACCCCATAGTTCTAAAATTCAAAAAATCATCCCATAGTTTCAATTTAGCAATTAAATGCACCCCGACTGTTATTTCAGGACACATCTTCGCCGAAATTATGACGTCATTTAGCTAAGGGACATTTTAGAAAACATAAAGAATTATATTTTGTCTTAATCAAACAAAATCGTGTGAGAATTCTTATTCATATCTCTCGACTCCTGAGAGCTTTCTGTCGGCTAGTTGCAATCGGGGGACCATGATACCAAGTAGAAAGCGATTTTTGAGGCCTCGTGAAGATCATAATGCTTATAGCCCTAGAGAATGTCCTAATTACGGTATGTTCTTCACTAATTGAGCCCTAATTGTGTTCTAAGTTACGGTATGTTCTTCACTAATTGAGCCCTAATTGTGTTGTGTTCTAGTATGATTTGCGTCAAAAATTGAACCATAATTGTCCATTAATACTAATAACTTCAAAACCTAGTTGTGTTAAAAAAAATTTAACCTTTTGTGAAGCATATTCAAACATAAAAGTACAAACTTGATTTGAAAAAATATTTTTTTGTTTTGTTGTGTTTGTTTAAAGCAGCATTGTGGTCCCAATATGTCTTCCACCATGTGTGTATAGCTTTGTTTATGCGTGTTCGGGAATCTGTGTTTGGAGTTTCTTTTTTCAGACTGTAACTGTATTTGGGGACCATTACAGAAGTTAATGACATCTTTTTTTTTTTCAATTCATAGCTAATTGTAAAGTAACATTCTGGTCCCAAATATGCTTTTTTAAGGTTTTGAATTCATATCTAGGTTTATTAATAATTAAATTATCTCATTGCAGGGGACACTAGATATTTTTCTCTCAAGTATTTCTATGGTGAGAATTTTATAATTGAACCTCAGTTGGACTATGTTGGTGGATCTGTGAATTATTTTGACCTTTGCCACCCTGAAATTATATCGATGTTGAATATTGCTAAATTGGTCTAAGAAGTAGGATGTACAGTGGTGAGTTATGGCTTTTATTACAAATTACCCAATACCACAATGGAAAATGGATTATTTCCATTGGATCAAGATGAAGATTTTCTAGTAATGTGTGAGATGCTCCCTAAATTGAGACTCATTGAAGTGTTTGTGGTAGATAATGGAGGAGTTGTTGATGATGAAGGTGTTTTTCACTATTGCGACAAATGTTATTTAAAGGATAATGTGGAAGTCACTGATGAAGGTAATGAACATGGTTCTAATCAAGATCACGAGGAAGATGATGTAAATTCAAGTGTTTTTGAAGAATCAAGTGACAGCGAAGATGATGAGTTTTTGGGATCATTCGTGGATAAACAAAAAACAACAAGAGTAAGTGCAAAAAGAGATGCAAGAGAGAAAGGGAAGCAGAAAGAAAAAGCTAAAAAGAAGCAAGTTGTTGATGAACTAGAGGATAACATCGAGCAGCTGGTTGAAGAATCAACTGATTATGATAACTCAAATGTTGAAAGGATGCCTCGTGTCTCAGATGAAGAAGATGCAAGTAATAAAGATGAGTTCAATGCATATGTTGACATGAATGAGCCTAAGTTTTCCATTTGAATGACATTTAGCACTGGTGATGAACTTAGGGAAGCGATCAGGACTAATGCAATCCAGTGCGGTAGAAAAATTCGTTTTAAAAATAATGTCTCAAAAGATCCAAGTCAAATGTGTTGCAGGTTGTGGATGGTACTTGTATGCAGCAAAACTTCATGATGAGGCTACTTTTCAAATTAGGAAGTTGACAAATGTACACACATGTGATAGGGGATGAAATGTGGGACCAGTTATCAAATTAAAAAGTTGACAAATGTACACACATGATAAGTGTTTACAGTCACTTGCTGGTTGTAGTTTGCTTGTGTTTGTTCCCACAGGGATATTGGACTTGATACTTAATAAAATGAGGTGTTGTTAAGGACTGAATTGTTGATGAACTAGTTTCATGGATTAAAAGAATAGCTAAATTTGTCATTGCAGGTTCATGGTCTTTAGATTAATGTTTAGGTAGATTAATTTAGATTATATTTTTGGATTCTTGGTTTTGTGGAAGTTATAATTTGTGGGAAAGATTTTTCTTTCATGTTAACCATTAGATACTCATTCAGGATTTTTAGATTAATGTCTTACAAATTACACATTAGTAAAAAAAAGTTATTATTTCAGTTAAAGGTTATTATTTTTTTGGTTTTAGTTGTTATTTCAGTTTGAGGTTGTTATTAAGTTCAGTTCTTATTTTAATTCCTTTTTTTTTTTTTTTGGAATTTTCTAATACACCATTTTTTAATGCCCAACAGAGGCACAATATTAGGGATGAACAAGTTAAACATTCTTATTTAGGAAGTCAACCTCAGACACGAGCAACACATTCAACTCAAATAAGTCAAAGTAAATTTCAAGATAATGTTTTCAGGCACTGAACAACTAAAGGTAGAAGATTCACAAGGGGAAGTCTTATATCGCCACTGGAGCACTAATGGAAACAAGTCAGTAGAAAAAGGCTGGACTTTAAAAAAGTGGAAGCGGTACCAAGTGAAATGATATCAAGTGCAGTAACAAGTAGTCGTATTTTGGTAGCACTTTGTGTATTTTGTTAGCGAAAACTTGTGCCTATTAACATTTGATGCACCTTTAATATTTATGTATTTTGTTAGCACTTTGTGTGAAGTGCTACATGGTGTTCACATATGGACTTGTGACGGTTGATGTTTATGTAATGACACTTAAGTCACTTTATTTATTTTGGTGTGTATGTAATGGCACTTAAGTCTTATGTAATGGCACTTAAGTCGCTTTGTGTCATTGCAGGGGACACTTGAATCCGGATGTCCAAGAGCTCTGTTTGATCTCTTTATCTTTTCCTTCTCTTGTTCTTCTCATTTCTATCAATTTTCCCCCATTCATTTTTTTCGGTCAAAGAATGAAGAAGTTTCAGATAAGACTCCCAAGTGAATCTAGGTTACTGCATATGATATTTATGAATGAATGAGTTCTTCTTCCCATTTTACCCTCCCTCAAGAAATTTCGGTGGAAATCTGGCCTGAGACAGGAGTAGGGGTGCATTTCATTGCTAAATTGAAACTATGGAATGATTTTTTGAATTTGAGAACTTCGGGATGCAAACCTTATTTTCAGTCAAAATCTGAAGTGCAAATTATACTTTATTCTAAAAAAAATTAAATAGGATATAATTAGAAATAAGACCTATAGCATTTTAAAAAATTAAAAAAAAAAACCAACGGTGAGCCAAATTCAACAAATTGTTAAAGTTGGCTCAACGAGACAAACGGGGTGTTTCATATGTGGGCTCAACTCAAAGTCATTGAAACTTATTGTACCAAATAAGACCAATTAGTACAAACCTCCCAAAACCTTCCAAACGTGAGCAACCAAACATACACTATATATAGAGGATTTCAGACCACAACTCCGTGGATGTATACTAACTACAAAGAACATCATACTACTTAAATTAAACTGAGAAATCATGATCGAGTTTGGTTTACAATAGAAATATCTAGGACAAAGTAAAAATCAACCTAAACACCAAACCACACCAAAAAAACCTGCAGAAACTGCACTATTGGTTTTTAGTGTGGAAAGCGGGTGTTAGCTTCAAAATTGCAATATCAAGTGGATAGGGTTTGATTTTTACTCTCCCAATTACTGTAATATATATTAATTAATACTTTTATTTAAGTTTATACATTAAGTAACATTATTTTGATCCATTTATATGCAAGTAAGATAGTTGATCTAATCCTTTTTTTTTTATTTTTTTTTATGTAATTTGAAATTTATATGATAATAACATTGTTTTAATCCATTTAGATGTGAATTAAAATTTAAAATTCTAGAATCAAGATTGTTGAGTTGTTAGCTTGGTTTGTGTAGTTTTTCACCTTTTTATGCAGTTTGGAATTTAAATATGTAATGGTTTTTATGAATCTATTTCTATGTTTAGTGTTTAATAGAGTATTGGATTATGCATTATGTAATGCATTTTGTACGAATTTTTATAAATTAGTTTCTAGGTATTTTTTAAATTGGTGTTAAACTAAAATCACACCAATTCTGCATTAGAAAAACAGCATCAAACCACACTTAATTAGATTAGTATGGTTAGTGTTTTTAAAAACTAAATTATAAAGGTTTCTAGTGCGAAGTAGAAATATCATTAAAATCATTGTCTGGATAAATATATACCAATCTAAAAAACTAAAAAACATTATCAATCTCTTACCAAAAAGAGTCATATATATAGTCTTATAACACGTGACAAGACACATAACATAGGACAAAAGGTTGCA
>JAUMHB010043433.1:0-38923 GCA_032359685.1 Pittosporum tobira
AATGTCTCGTACGAGTGGTGAATTAAAAATTCACCTAACAATAAGTGATAATTCATATTATACCCATTTATTATTAAAGTGGCAAAGTAACAATCTATTTTCTATGCATGTCCGAATGGAATGGAAGGTAAAAATGAATGATATATTTATAAATAGTAGTTAGAAATGGGGGGTGAGAGAGAGAAAAAGGTGGGGGAAGGAGATATCAAATTCGGGTAAGAAAGAATTGAGAGAGAAAGATGTGGCTTCCAAAGGGGGTAGGGGGAGGAGGAGGTGGTGGAGAAAGAAAGGTAGGCGGTGGCGGAGGAGGAGGAGATAAATTGGTGGCAGTGGCAATAGACAAGGATAAAGGGAGTCAATATGCGCTTAAATGGGCCATCGAGAATCTTCTCGCCCGAGGCCAAACTGTCGTTCTGATCCATGTTTTACACAAATCCAATCATAATAATTCTCCTTCATCATGTACGTACGTATATATCTAGGCACATAATTGATTGTTTCGTTCATTTTGTTCTAATAATATTTTTTTTATTGAAAAATGCTTCTTTTATCCTTTTATACTCCAGTAATTATATGTTTAAGCTTTTAATATGATTGCACCCCATTCTGGCAACATAAACATAAACACGGAATAAATTTAAGAAAATCTGATTTTTTAATTTTTTTTATTGCCTATCTCCTTTCTTGTTGCTAAAAGTATACGGGACGTTGTAAGACACACACAACCACAATGTAATTGAAAAATCACAATGTAATTTAAATTCAACATGAAGCTATAGTGTAGAAAATCATGTGGTTTTGTCAAAATCATTTCTCATAATTAACTTACCCTAATTTTATTCCCGAATTACATATTGTATGACAAAATGTACATGGGAAAACATCCAACCCAGCAGAGGAATAAACAAGAAAATCAAGAAAGATATGTTATGGAGGGGATAGCATTTATATGTCGTATTTCTTTTGAGATTTGGGTGGCAGTTCTCTGACATTTAATTGATCATAAAAGCACGAATGGATTTTTGATATGAGAACAGTGCCCCTCTTCAACAATTTCAGTTATAACAAAGCAATGATATATCTTTGGGTGCAGGGGGAAGCAATGGTATCGTTTCTGATGTTAATGGTGTTGTTTCTGCACACAAGCAACAACTTGAGAGGCAGACTAAAGATTTGTTCCTCACCTTTCATTGCTTTTGTACACGTAAAGATGTAGGTTTCAAGCTGTTTTCTTTTTGTCCATACTTGACAATAGAAATATGTAATTATACGCTAAAATCTAGCATTACTATTATTTTGTCTCTCCATATATAATATACAAAGGAACCATTATAGGTATGGTTTGTAATTCATTTTTCTATTAATAGGATAACACTTTTTCTCCTTACATGCAACTCCTTTTGTAACAGATACAATGCCTTGATGTCATTCTCGAAGATACAGATTTAGCAAAAGCATTAACAGAGTATGTTACTTGTACTGCAATCGAGAACTTGGTTCTTGGTGCCTCATCTCGCCATGGTTTTATCAGGTAAATTTCTCTATCCTGAATCGTTCCTCTTCTCACAGCACATCAACGACGACTTAAATATATTTTTCAGAGCACATCTAAACATTTATGATATTAAGGGGAAAAAATCTTTAATTTTATAAATCAGTTTCAAATACTTTTATCTTCAGACCCAACTATTTAAATGCTGAACTGGACAGTCCACACCCATATAGCTTTGATACCAATATTTTTTTTTCTTTTTTAATAAGTCAGATTTCTAATACCATGTTAAGTCAACACTTACTTCAAAAGTTTAAGCCGTTACAGAGATGTCCCAACAATGTATATATAATGGCTCTTAACAGATGATGACATGTAAAACATGATTGTCAAGTGCCAATAGTCACATCAAATCAAGTGGTAATAATTCTTCATAAATTTTCCTTACAACTTATTAATTATTTGACTAACTTTGTTTCCATAAATGTTTTCTTCAGAAGATTTAAGGTTTCTGATGTTCCTAGTAATGTCTTGAAAGGGGCGCCAGATTTCTGCACTATTTATGTGATCCACAAAGGAAAGATCTCTTCTGTACGGAATGCTTCTCGTTCAGCCCCATTTGTTTCCCCTCTTTATGAGCAAATTCATGACCGAGTTAATAACAATGGCTATCCAACTGATGCTAGACCCAAACATAGTTTGAGTATGAAAGGTTGGTTTTTTTTCCTTCGCATTGCTGCTATGTTTCTGTTTTCCTATTTTCATATTTAGTGCTTATATTTTCTCTTACAAGATATATGGAACCTGTTACAGCAGCAGAAAGAACACCACAGAAGCGTGACTTGCATGATGACCACGAAGCAATCAGGTTAAGTTACTCCCTCCATTCCTCTTTAAGTGACATTTTAGCGAGTGGGCACCTAGATTAAGAAATGTATATAATGCTTTGTTTAGTTATTATAAAATTTTAGAGGTACCCTTTTTAAATTCATTGGAAAGATGAGAGTCTAAAGAGGAAAGATAATTTCATTAGAATAAATTAGTTGGAAACATGAAAGGGAAACAAATCTGTATTTACTGTTTAGGGGTAATTTTGGAAGCTAAGGACTTAATATTCTTTGGAATCTACAATTGAATGGGAACATGTACGTAATTAGGAAATAGAAAACAGAACTTGTGATGTGACAAGTTTGTCAAAGTTTGATATTATGGAACAAACTCAATTTTTTTGGTACCAGAACATATGCAGTTTTATCATCAACTTGTACTCTGCAAGTTTCAAATTGTTTGATATCTTGAATATTAAAACTGTTGAGATATAGAGGTGAATTTGTTTCCTGGTTTATCAGTTGTAAAATCATCCATTATGTGTGTGAGATACATACATACATACATATATATATATATATATATATATATATATATATTATCACTTCCTTTTGCAATCTTATGAAGACTGTATTTTTGGCTAATGGAATAACCCATCTTAATTGTCGGTCACAGGTCGCCATTCGCTAGAGGAAGAGGTTTAAATGGGAAGTTATGTGGAGAGGTCTATGAATCAGATACCGACATATCATTTGTAAGTTCTGGCAGACCAAGTACTGATCGCATGTCTGCTTTGCTCTATGATAGCATGGATTCAGGGAGAACCTCACGGGTTTCAACTAGCTCAGACCAGAGCTTTGGTTCGATTCGCTTAGGGGCCAGAGAATCTGATATTAGTTCTCTTCATGAATTCTCATCATCCTCACTTGAGAGTGAAAGAACATCATATTCATCGCAGAATACGGTAAGGAAAAAACTCAACTACATAAATAATAATAGGCACAATGCATGAAATAACCTTTGATTGGTTTAAGTATTTATATATATAAGTTGCTGGTTCTAATCCTCATGCTTAAGATCTGCTCGCTTATTTATCCATCTCAGAAATTTGTCTTGCACCATATACTCTTAGCTATTTGGTCGGTGCTACGCAAACGTACACAATTAAGTTATAGTATAGAAAGATATCGATCCTACGGAGAATTGTAATTTACAAATTATGTACCACTTATATAATTCTTCACTTATCTAACCAAATAATAAAGATAGGATTTTTATATAACTAATCTATTAAACTAATAATTAAACAAATCTAAACTGGAGTTTTTAACAATTAATAAAAAGTGTGCTAGGATTTCGATTTCACCTATCCATTCATAATCAAACCAATTGATTTATCATGCAAGGTATAGAATTTATCGTGTTGTATTAGTAGAATTTCCCAGTTTTAGATTACTACTCTATCTCTAGTTTTAACATCTCTACTTCAATTATCAATTCCACAGTTTTCATGCGAAATTTAAATAATATGAAGAGCATTACATTCTTTGGAAATTTCCAGATTCATTAACATATAGTCTAATTATTACCGAAACTACACAAATCACCTTAAACTATCTCTAGCAAAATTTAAATTATGGTTATGAATCACACGAGCATTCACTAGTCGTAACCTCTCGGTCCTTAAATTATATGACTAATAGCATCTAAATAGTGATCAGTTATCTAGAAACATTAAAGTTATGATACATAACTCACAACAATATAAACTTACATAAACGCATGATAAAAACGATAAATTTAATTACTTATGGGTAGGATCCATCTAATTCTAGTACAAAGAAAATTAGAATATAATTAAATTAAAAGAAAAGAATAGAATAGAATAGATGGAACCATATTTACTCGTAAAAAAAGCCTTCGCATTACGTTGAAGTCTCCCTACCGAACATTGTCTTTACAAAATTGCCACTAAACTATGAAAACCTAATAAAATTGATGATAAAATTGATACATGGGTGCATTGTATTTATAGGCTAAGTTACACACTCCGGTTCCGAATAGGAGTGCCTTTTAAAAAGTCCACTTTGCATCTTCCAAGTCCGAATAGTAGAAAAATCAGAAATTTTGCACAGACAAGCGTCACAGTCATGAGCATGCTCACAGGCTGCCCGTGAGGCTTGCTGGAATCCGTATTTTGCTTTTTTTTGCTCACAGCTTTGTCCTAGTTTAGCCGGGATTCGCCCCTTGTCCATTTTCAGCTCAAAATAGCCTCCAAATATGTTCAAAACCCTGCAAAATAAAGTCCAAACAATGTATAGTAATCAAAACTAAAAATATAACAAATATTAACAGCTTTGATTGGACTAATTAAACAAATAACGAAAAATCAAGAATCAAATATATTAAAATATAAGCATTAAAATCTTCTTATCACTACCTTTTATAAACAACAACATCTCAAGTTTATGGCTGATATGTTTTATTTTTTATATGAAACTATGGTGGTATCTATTGAAAGCCACAAAAGAAGATCACTATCTATTTAAGATTCATACATTGATGCGGGACACGTATGGTCAACTATATACTAAACTAGTTGGTTCGATAAATTGAATCACAAATGTAGGAGTAAGATTAGAGCTAGTGCTCATTATATATGTATAGAAATTTTTTTCTGATATGCAAAAATCTCAAATAGACCTCTAATATCACAATGTGCTACTTATACACTACTACATATTAAGAAATTTTATAATTCTGAAGTACGTATACAAAACATATAACTATTTGTTTTTTCTGTATAATTTGTAATAGAAGCATATGAGATTATCTAATTTTCCATATCAGATGCCAATCTTTTTGTGTATCTGACACCTGATTATTTTGGATTTGTCACTTTGAGATACTTGAGAAAGTCATAACACGAAGTGACCCCCTCCTACTAGTTCCAGTTACCTGACGCCACATAAAAAAATGCAGGACGATGTTGAAGCCGAAATGAGGCGGCTAAAGCTAGAGCTGCAAAAAACAATGGATATGTATAGTACAGCGTGCAAAGAAGCATTGACGGCAAAACAAAAGGTAGAGTGACACAAGCCGGATGTGTTTTATGCATGCATTTTCGAAGGCGGTCATATTTTAAGTCGTAAATCTCATATCTGTATATATATACCCACCGCAGGCAGTGGAGCTCCATCGGTGGCGAATAGAAGAAGAACGAAGATTGGAGGAGGCTCGACTTGCTGAGGAAGCAGCATTGGACGTTGCGGAGAGGGAGAAAGCAAAGTGCAGGGCTGCCATGGAGACGGCGGAAGCAGCTCAAAGAACTGCACAACTGGAAGCACAAAGGAGAATCGATGCTGAAACCAAAGCCCTCAAAGAAGCCGACGAGAAGCAAATGGTATTGAACAATAATAGCCAAAATGATTTACGTTACAGGAGATATACAATAGATGAGATTGAAGCAGCAACCGAATTTTTTGCTGAATCCCGTAAGATCGGGGAAGGGGGTTATGGCCCGGTGTTTAAGTGTTATCTTGATCATACACCTGTTGCAGTTAAGGTATTACGTCCGGATGCAGCCCAAGGTCGCTCACAATTTCAGCAAGAGGTTCAAGTGTTGAGCTGCATGAGACATCCCAATATGGTGCTGCTCGTGGGAGCTTGTCCAGAGTATGGATGTCTGGTATATGAATACATGGCTAATGGTAGCTTAGAAGATCGTCTTTTCCAGCGAGAGAACACCCCGTCTCTGTCTTGGCAACTTAGGTTTCGAATTGCAGCAGAGGTAGCGACAGGCCTGCTCTTCCTCCACCAGACCAAGCCTGAGCCTCTAGTGCACCGTGACCTCAAACCCGCAAACATCCTTCTTGACCACAACTATGTATCGAAGATCAGTGATGTTGGTTTGGCCAGGCTTGTCCCTCCATCCATGGCTGACGATGTAACCCAGTACCGGATGACATCGACTGCTGGCACTTTTTGCTACATTGATCCTGAGTATCAACAAACCGGGATGCTCGGGGTTAAATCTGATGTCTACTCCTTGGGGATCATGCTTCTCCAAATAATAACAGCCAAGCCAGCAATGGGTTTGACTCACCATGTTGCGCGGGCTATCGAGAACGGGACGTTCGCTGAGGTGCTGGACCAGTCTGTGCCTGATTGGCCCGTGGAAGAGGCCCTGTGCTTTGCCAAGCTGTCCCTCCAATGTGCAGAGCTAAGACGGAAAGACCGGCCAGACCTTGCTAAGGTTGTCTTCCCGGAGCTTAACAGATTGAGAGGACTTGCAGACGAAAACACCACTTTCACAAAATTTTTGTTGGGTTACGGCAGTGCAGGAAGCTCTCCGAACAACAGCCATATCTCATTGAGCTCCAAAAGCCCCTCTAGTGGCTCATCTTCACTGGCAGAAATGCTATCAGGTACATATGGTTCTAGCCAAAGCTAATAATGATACTTTACAGTTAAATGTAAAGTTTAAAAAACAAATGTTTTTTCTTTCCATTCTTTCTTTTTCATTACATTTAAAATCTTTGGTACATAGGACCAGGTGACTGATTTCGAAATGAGATCGATGGAGGACGACTACGTGCGTTAATTTTTTTTGTTTGGCAAAGAAAGAAAAGGATGAGGAAAATCTCGTTGTAGAGATGATATAAATCTTCAGTACTGCAACTACATTCTTCTTTTCCTTTAATAAGATAGTAGGGCCGGCCTGAATTTCCAAAATTTGTACTCGTGTTGGTTTGGAGCTGAAGCCCATAGTTATATTCTTCACGGACGGTTTGAGTAGCCCACATATTTATTAGGGCCTGCAACATGGGAGGCCCCATTAGTCTTCTTTTTAATTTTGTTCCCTGTTTAATGAACCCCCTTTCATTTTAACGTCCGACACTGTGGAACTATGGAAAGAAAGAAGTTATATACTCTATATTACTGGTATATTATAGTTTTGAGTTTATGCGGATATGTTTTTCTCTTTTGTTTTTGGTATGGTGAGGTTGTGGGTGGGTATTTCAAGAACCGGGGAACTGTTTGATAACATACTTCCAACCATGTTTACTCCCGCGATACGTATTTTCCACTTAGAGGTTGTAGGTGTTGTTTGGTACCGCTTATTAAAAGTAATTATAATTTTTTAAAAATTATAATCATTTTAGAGTTTTATTTGTTTTAATTTATTCAATAAGTTGCTTTCAGATTATACAAGCTAATGAAGCACATAATAATCACTTCTAAAAAGTTAAGTTTCAGAAAGTTATTTAATAATTTGTTTTTAAAAAATTACACCAAATTTAATTAATTACTTATTCAATAATTTATAATTTGTTTTCAATTAAGCTATACCAAATGAGCCATAAATTACTAATTTTAAATAAATAATTAATATTATGATAAAGTAATACTCTTATCTCAAAATACACACGCGCACACACACACACACACACACACACACACACACACACACACACACATTAATTCTATTATAATTTTAATTATAGTAGAATTAATTATAATTCTACTATAATTAAAATTATAATAGAATTATAAATGTGTGTGTATGTATTTATTAGTGATATATTTAATTTAAGTTATATATTAGTGATATGTGTATTTATTATACAAATTCAATAAATACATTAAATATTTTTAATAGAACAATTATAATATTATTTCTTAAATAATATAGGATTTAAATAAAAATAAAAATTTTATTTTTTTCTTAAAAAAGATTATTAATTTTTTCTGAAAACAACCGTACATTACACAAGGCTAAATAGTAGTGTAATTATCCCTGAAATGAAATTTTAACATCAAATCATCTCATAGAGGAATCAAATAATAATTTTTTAAAATTTTCTTTAAAAACATAAAAATTTAAAAATAAGAAACATTAAAGAATGTAATTAAAATATTTATTATCTTTTAAGTTATTTATTTTAAAGTGTAACAAATATTAATTTGCACATTGTTATTGGATGTTGTAGAATATTATTCCATTCTTCTTCAAAAGTATTGGTTTTATCTAACATACTATATATCTACTCTATATTTGTTCCCAAAATGTTAGCTTATAGACAAAAAGTCAAAGCATGTATGATTGAATTTTCATAGATGTATTTAGAGCAAAGTGTTTATTTGTCATTTGTACTTAAACATAAGTATGTTTAAAGTGAAACATTATTTATTCTTTTTTCTATGTTTATATTGTCTTAACATGTAAAAAAATATTGTTTGGATAATATTTTAAGGATTGGTGAAAAGTACTTTTAAAACAACTAAGATTTTATTTTTTTCTCTTATTTGAAAGTTAATTTTCTCGTTTAAGATTTTTCTCTTATGTAAGATCTTTTTTTTTTCATTATACTCATTTGTCCTAGAAAGAATGAATCGATGTATTTTTTTATTATTTCAAAAATAATAATTTAATAAACTATTTTTAATTTATAATTATTTTTTTATTCCCATTTTATATCATATCAAAACTACTCTTTGTTTCTCTCTTTTATCATTATAAAACATATTTGCAAGTACAATTTCGTCAAAAAAATATATACTTTCTCTTAAAAAGTTAATTTTCTTAATTTGTTTATTTTTTTATATTTTACTAATCATTTTTGGGACTAAGGGAGAATAAGATTGTGTTTTATTTATTTGATCTATTTTTTGTTTGTTTTATCAGTAATAGTGAATATTTTCAAATTTATACTATTTTGTGATTTTTTTTTAAAAAATTATTTTTAAAATTTTAAATTTTAAAAACTTATGAATAAATTCTTAAGTTTTACTTGTGAGTTTATAAAAGAAAATGCATTAATTTTCTTATTATATATATGTGAGTTGGTAAGAAGAATAAAGAAAAATATATTAAAATATAATGATATTATTATACCTTTGTATATTTATTAAAAATATTTCTTTTTTTATTACACTATTGATATTTTAAAATAGAAAAAAAGTAAATACATTATGATGTATCTACATCATAGTAAAAATTGCATTATATTATAAGACAAAATAATATCGTTTTGCAAAAAATAAAAATAAAGTACATAAAATAATGTCGCCTTGTTTAAAATGTTGATCAAACAAGATATATTATGATTTATCTAATTTGTGCCCTTTCAAAATATACCCCATATTTAAAATTTACATATTTATTATGCACATAATTCTTTAAATAATTTTATATTTTGTTATATTTATATTTATATATAATATCATATTTTTTTATTAGAGTATAATTTTAAAAAATAAATTGAGAATTCTAGAAGGTCCATTTCTCATTTTTATTTTAATTTTTTTAATGTTGGTCCATTTCCCATCTAATGAATGGGCAGGGAAGATCATATTTTTCACAATTAATATCTTATTTAAACAAATAAATTATTTTCAAATATTTATTTTAAATTATTTAAAATACCATTTCTTTTAATTTGTTATTTCTTTTTATACATTTCTTTTACATCCAAATTCCAAATCGTCAGACTGCGGCACTGAGTACTACTGTTCGTCACACAAAAAAAAAAAGAAGAAGGGACTACGACTGTTCTCTTTCATTTTTAATTTCTTTAGAGTAAGAACTGTTGTGATTGAAGGCTAAGCTGCTGCTTAAATCTGTGGTTTAGCAAATTCTCGTCTCTCATCGAACGCTAAGGTAATTCTATTAACATTTAAATAAATCTTATGGGTGCTTTTTAGGGGTTTTCAGTTACTACCCCTCCCTCCCTCCCCACTCTCCATATATATTTCCTAGTACTTGTATTTTTGGATATGGGGATCGAAAGGTAAGGCTGCTGATTCGGTTCAGACTCATCATTGAATCTAGGGTTCTGTGTCGATTTTTGCTGTCTCCAATTTTGACTTATAAATTGCTTGTACAAGTTTTCTTCCGGTTGGATTGAATTTCAATAGGTCGCCTGTTTAGGTTTTTATCCTCATTTCAGAGACTTAGTTTATGAATGAATGCGTAATAGTAAGCCTTCTCTTGCCTCTGCCTGTCCTTTTGACTATTTGTATTTTATGCATTTTGTCTTAGTATTTCTATTTCATGACCAATCTACACTTTTGAAGCCCTTAAGCACTGTCGTAACCTAACCTAGTCGGATGCTAATTGGATATAGGCGGGGACTAAGAGGACCGCCTAGATTTAATCCGGTATTAATCAAAACTAAACGGGGACAATTAGTACATCAACTATATAGTGGAACAAAATAATTTCACAAATGGGTCTCATTCTGTGGAGGATTTTCACTTTATTGATTCGTTAGTAATGTGTTGAATTCACCAGAGCAGAGTATTTGTTTATGCACCTTATCTTGTAGAGTGCTGTTTCTTTATTGTTTCTCTTTAGCATTAATTGTTTCTGGTATTGATGTTTTCACCGTCTCTTTTATCATTTCAGAAAATTTTGTTGATGTTGAGGGATTGCTATGAAGAATGTTCTTATATCTATGCAGAAAGTGATAGCTAACCATCATTAGTGGTTGGATAGAAGATATCTAAAGAGTGACAAACTCTTTTCTCGTACGAGGTTATATTTAGTTTTCGTTATTCTCTATTCTTCTGTTATTGGCATTCAAAATTCGGTCACCAGGTTCAGGGGGTGAGTTGCCTGAGGGTGGCAAGTTCAACCATTTTCTTATAGATTGTAGGGTTAATTCCTATCAAGCTATTGTGATGGATGATGCTATGGAGAGTGGCAATTTGGGGCCTTACCAGGACAGGGCGAGGACCTTTCCAAACATGCGTAGTAAACCTTACACACCATTGGTAAAAATCATTTATTTCTCAAATATTAATTGCTCACTGTTACTACTAGTTACTACCATTATCATTATGACACGATATGTTATACGCTCTATGTGATGCATGCTTATAATCTTGCATTGGGGACCATAAAAAAAGTGTAAATGGATCTTTTGCTGATTTTCTACAAATCTTGGGTCTAAGCATGGTCCTGGGATTATGTTGCATTGGTGGAGTATGGACTTTGTCCGAAATCTGTTTGCGTCACTCATTTTATTCCTTGTCCCTGGAAGTGGGCCAGATAGTAGATTGATCTTTTGCTGATTTGATGCATTTTCTTGCTCGGATCTGGAGCACTGGAGCATCTCAATTAGTGGACCACAATTGGAGAAAAATTGTATCCCTATATTATTTTGTGCTAATATGGCAAATTATCACTAAATTATCCATTAATTCGAACTCCACTGAATCCAGATTTCATAGGTAATTTCACATATAACAACTACACAATGCAATGGTGCAATTTCCTTCATATCTGTTCATTAGCGTCTGCATTTTTTCATCCCTAGAGTGAAATTGTTGAATTCTGCTATACTTTTTATCTGATACGAATATTAAACCTGTTGATTCTGATAAAATTAATTGTCTTCCTTTAAGTGATTAGCTTTCAATTCGAAACTCAATTACTCACAAAAGCTCATTGTGTACTAGCTGGAATCGATCGTAAAAGACTTATTACTTTCTACTTTTAGTTAGAATTCCATTACTTAGTATCAGGTTACCTCTAGCTCCATTACTCCAAAAAGTAAGTGTGATTGAGCTGCACGAAATATTTAATCAAGTGCCCCCTTACATCAAGTACTTTTTTGGAACGTTAATGTATTGTTTCTACTTGCTAATTGGTTTTGCTGAGTGTGCATTCTTTCTAACTAACTCTCCTGTTTTTATATATATATATTGTTTTCTCTAGTTCGTTTAGTTGTGACAAATGAACTTATCTGTGCAGATCTTTCGTATTCTCATGAGAGTTAATGTCCGGGTTCTTTTTGTGCTTATGCTTTTGGGCTTTGGAGCTATTTATTACGTTGGTGCAAGTACCTCCCCCGTCATTGTATTTGTATTTTCAGTTTGCATAATCAGCTTCATGTTATCAATATATCTCACTAAGTGGGTTCTCGCAAAGGATGAGGGACCTCCTGAGATGACTCAGGTACATTAAGGAATTAGGACTGCTGCTTCAATTTCTCTTAAGTATGAGTATATGTTTCAAATCATTATTCCTTTTAGTCATTTTACAAGTCGCAGAGTCGTCCTACTTTACATTATTTCTACTTCTATAGTTTTTACTTATCTGCATGATATTAGGCTTGATCTATTGTAATCTTACTGTTCAGACTATAATTTTGTTGTATTGAGCATCATTATCATACTCTAATTTAAGAATGACCAAACTATGGAAACTGCTGGTTTGTAATTTTAATTTTGGAATGCTCATATATTGTCTAGAAATTACTAGGTTTTTTCTGTACATACATAAAGTATCACGATAACAGCCAAAAATGGCTCGATCCTGAGAAATGACCTTTTTATTTTCTCCCTAGATATCGGATGCAATACGTGATGGAGCTGAAGGTTTCTTTAGGACTCAATATGGGACCATCTCCAAGATGGCCATATTACTAGCAATGGTGATCCTTTGCATATACCTATTCCGTAGTACAACTCCTCAACAAGAATCTTCAGGCCTAGGAAGGTGATGACAAATTTTAATGTTGTGTGTACAACCTTCGTTTAATCTTTAACTTCATGGTGAAATTTTAATTCTGATGCAGGTCAGCATCCGCATTTATCACTGTTGCTGCATTTCTTCTAGGGGCTTTGTGCTCTGGTATTGCTGGCTATGTTGGCATGTGGGTGTCAGTACGTGCTAATGTTAGAGTTTCAAGTGCTGCCAGGCGGTCTGCAAGAGAGGCACTGCAGGTTATAATATGCTTTTTGCGCTTATTATCTTCTGCAGGAAGCACTTTCGAAGTTCTATCTTGACTATTATTGGTTTTTTATGTGCAGATAGCTGTTCGGGCTGGTGGTTTCTCTGCACTTGTGGTTGTTGGTATGGCTGTAACTGGTGTCGCGATCCTTTATGCTACGTTTTATGTTTTGCTTGGGGTGGATTCACCAGGTTCAATGAAGGTTACAGACCGTGAGTGACAATTCCTTTGTTGGTCATGATTATTAAATATCGTCTCTTGTAGAACTGTGAACTGTTATTAAATGTGGACTCTAGCAGATCAAACATCAAAGTGAGTTCTGTCAGAGCTCTTATATCTCGAGGAATTATTAAAAATGTGGACTCTGAATTAAGGATCAAATGCTGATCTCATATATTTTATGGCTATCCTTGTTTTCAACGCAAATGTACTCAGAAAAATCTACTTATAGCCACATAACTCCATTTTGAGTACAAGGAACTCTCCAGCACCAAACACAGAGCGCAAGCAATTATTTTTGGAGGTAAAGGCGTAAAACACAAAGCACACACAACAGCTCAAGATAATGCTTCAAAAAAAATAAACTCCATAAAATAAAACCAGAAGGATAGCTTGTATATCTACGTCCCAAATGATGCATGCCCTTTTCTGGGGTGTGTGAAACCAGGGTTAACTTATTCTCTAGGCCATTAAGCTAACCACGAACTTGTTATTGTGTCTCAATTATCAGTGGGTTCATGCGCCAGTTCTACTATCAAGTGAACCCACTTATAATGCCACAATCATGGACCGATGCATTATTCTCTTCCTTGTCCATGCATCTTATGTTTTTCACATTTTCCTCAACTAGCATGTTTATTATGTAATGTGGTTTCAGAATCCCAACCATTTACAACATGTTGCTTGACTTCAAAATGGTTTTTATGTCAGTGCCTCTTCTTCTTGTGGGCTACGGTTTTGGTGCTTCATTTGTTGCCCTATTTGCTCAGTTGGGTGGAGGTATATACACGAAAGCAGCCGATGTTGGGGCTGACCTTGTTGGTAAAGTAGAGCAGGGGATTCCTGAAGATGATGCAAGGAATCCTGCCGTCATTGCTGATTTGGTAATTGTTCTTTTTTTCTCTTTTCTTTTTTTGCTATTAAATATTGATTTGGTAATTAACTGTTTACTTTGTTGGTTTTATGTTAATTATGAATGTGGTGAAGTGTTGTAGTTCAGCATGAGTATGCTATATGTGGCATGACATTATCTGCGTTCAAATTATAAGCTTTCAATGAATACCTGGGAGTTTTAACAAGTAGTTTGCTATAAAAGTTCTTTTGTTTCCTCTTTGACATCAATTAGAAATTTTCTGAAGTCATTCAGGATAAAAAAGCTGTTGGCTGTGTATTCTTTATTATAGTTAGTGGGTGTGAAGGACTTAATATTTACACTTCTGTCATTCCTTTGGTTCATTTGTCGAGCTTTTCTCATGGCTGGTAAAGAGTAGAGACAGTTTAAGGAGCATAACTGAAGAATTTTCAGTAATCAAGGGTCTCTTTTAGTGGATTGAAGGGGTTTAGACATATTCTCCTGTCATCTTGAGTTTTACATTTTACAGTCTGTTCTTGTTTACTATCATTGAAAATTTGTGGATTCTGTAACGATAACCAAACTAATATGTCATTTTGCATTGAAGGTTGGAGACAATGTTGGTGACTGTGCAGCTCGAGGTGCTGATCTGTTTGAAAGCATCGCTGCGGAAATTATCAGTGCTATGATACTTGGAGGAACAATGGCTGAACGCTGTAAAGTTGAAGGCAAGTGTCTGGTTCTTGGAAAGCACAACACTGCAAAGTGGAGCTGAAATTTGCTTGTTTAAAAGTGATATCCTTATTATATTACAGTGGCTTACACCTTCAAAAATGATTTGTTATCACTGCGGAATGGTATCTATCTATCAATTGTTGAGCATTGATATCAATTTCATACATGCAGATCCATCCGGCTTCATTTTGTTTCCTCTTGTTGTTCACTCATTTGACCTAGTGATATCCTCAATTGGAATATTTTCTATACGGGGTACACGTGATCCTGGTGTGATTGCTGCTATAGAAGATCCAATGACGATTCTTCAGAAAGGATATTCTGTTACAATAATTTTAGCTGTTTTAACGTTTGGTTTGGTAATGAATTCATCTTGGAGTATCTTAGACATTTCATTAACAGCTGTTATTTCTCACACATACCGCTCTCTCTCTCTCTATCTCTGGAATTACCAGTTTGTTCTGTTACCAAGCAAATGCAGAGGATCTTTTAACTAATGTGGAGTGCCAATAGAGCTGCCATTCTATTCTTGTTCTTTACTAATTCCTCCACATGCCCCCCCCCCCCTCTCCCAAAAAAAAAAAACCCCACATTTATTATGAGACATAATTTGGGTGGTGGTTCTTATTTTGCTTTCTGCAGTCTACTCGTTGGATGCTATATACGGAGCAGGCACCTGCAGCTTGGTTGAACTTTGCTTTATGTGGTATGGTTGGAATTACCACAGCTTATAGTTTTGTGTGGATCACCAAGTACTACACTGACTACAAGCATGAGCCAGTACGCACATTATCTCTTTCTAGCTCCACAGGGCATGGAACTAACATAATTGCTGGCATCAGTTTGGGCCTGGAATCCACAGCTCTTCCTGTCCTCGTGATAAGCTCAGCTATAGTCTCATCTTTCTGGTTGGGTCACACTTCTGGACTAGTTGATGAAGCTGGAAATCCAACTGGCGGGTTGTTTGGCACAGCTGTAGCAACAATGGGGATGCTTAGTACCGCAGCATATGTTCTCACTATGGATATGTTTGGTCCAATAGCTGATAATGCTGGTGGAATTGTAGAGATGAGCCAGCAGGTAGTAAAATACTTGAGATTGTAGGAAAAATAACTTGCAAGTTTAAATTATGGCCCCCGCCAATCTGAAGTGAGATCTTTATATATGTTAGATTCTTGTTACTAATGGGTGGTGTTGCACTTGATGCAGCCTGAAAGTGTTAGGGAGATCACTGATGTTCTTGATGCTGTTGGGAACACCACTAAAGCAACCACAAAAGGTTTCGCTATTGGGTCCGCTGGACTGGCATCTTTCCTCCTGTTCAGTGCGTATATGGATGAAGTAGCTGCCTTTGCTCAAGTACCATTTAAGCAGGCAAGTATACTCCTTACTGGCTTCTCGTTTGGTTTTATATTTTTATTTGTGTTTTCTTCGCATCTCCGTTTCTAAAAAGGCATTTTTATTCTGATGTACGTGCAGGTTGATATTGCCATTCCAGAAGTATTTGTTGGTGGTTTGTTGGGGTCTATGCTTATTTTCCTCTTTAGTGCATGGGCCTGTTCTGCAGTTGGTCGGACTGCTCAAGAGGTTGTCAATGAAGTAAGAAGACAGTTCGCTGAGAGACCGGGCATCATGGTAGTTGGTTGCGTCCATCAACTGTCTAGCTTCTTGTATCTTCTGAATAATTGTTGTTCAATTGATGATTTTTTTCAACATTTATTTATTTATTATTTTCTTCTCCATAGGACTACAAGGAAAAACCTGATTATGGTCGATGTGTAGCCATTGTTGCATCTGCATCTTTGAGAGAGATGATAAAACCTGGAGCTTTGGCTATTGCGTCACCTATAGTTGTTGGTAACTTATCATCTACTACTACTCTTTGCCTTCACGGTTGTAGTTTTCTGTCTCTGTCTGGTAATGAAACTTGCAAATAGACATCTGATTGGGTATTTTACTACATATATACCATATGGTAAAAGCTGCATGCATAGAAGGAAGCGATGAAACAGAGGTGGTTATTTTTACAGTGACTTGTGACAACTTTCGTCTATTGGAACTGGGTGTTTGTAATTACACGTTAACAGTTGTAGCTGTTGAAATGTTCTTTGTGCAAAATACATATGACCATGCATGATTTCTGCTTGCATGAATTTCGTACTTCTATGTTCCTAAAGCGCAAAAATGGTGTCTTTGAATTGGTTGATAAAATCTTCTTGTCATATGCAGGTTTAGTTTTCCGCTTATTGGGGTACTATACGGGACAAACTCTGCTTGGGGCTAAAGTTGTGGCTTCCATGTTGATGTTTGCCACAGTTTCCGGTATTCTTATGGCCCTTTTCCTCAACACTGCCGGTGGTGCCTGGGATAATGCGAAGAAATACATTGAAACAGGGGCTCTTGGGGGCAAAGGGAGCGACTCTCATAAAGCAGCAGTTACTGGGGATACGTAAGTTGTCCGTCCGTCCGTTCATCCAGTGTCGGTTGGTTGTAGTCAGTCATAGTTTCTGTTATAATTTTCATTACCAGCTTTTACACAAGAAATAATACTAATAATAATAAGAGGCCGTGGTAGATGAGCCCATGCTTGCGTAGTTGCGTGAACACGAGTGTGTCAAGATAAATACCTTTTCATGCCAGTTTACTGGAGGTACATTATTTAAATTGTTCGTGTTCACGCAACTACGCGAACATGTGCTCACGCACATTTTCTTATAATAATAAGCAGTATAAATTCTAGAAAGAAATATAGGAGTATCATATTACATTTTCTTCCACTTAAAAGTTTTTTACACCTTTTCTTGTCTGAAGCTTTTATTGATTGGGTTTTTCTTTCCTGGTAATTTGATTGGAAGATTCCCTTTTTGCAGTGTAGGAGACCCATTTAAGGACACAGCTGGACCTTCGATACATGTCCTTATCAAAATGCTTGCAACGATAACGCTCGTGATGGCTCCTCTGTTCCTGTGAGAGTTCTTGATATATGAAATATGCTGCTAATGGAGTTTTGATGTAATTGGGTGGGATGGTGTGCGATAGTTTATAGCAGCAAATATTTGATTCCATTTGGTCTTAGTGGGATAACTGATTTCTGGCATTTTAACCAAATAGTTTATGAGAGTCGTCTCTTTTTTATTTTCTTTTTAAAAGAAATTTGTTGGGATTGATCACACACACACTCACCAATTAATTAGAGGTTAATAGGCAGCTACAGTGTTTATTGTTTTACTGTTTTCTGAAGTCTGTTATAAGTATTAACGTGTTCGGTCTATCAGAAACACTAATTGTACTTCTGACAATGATTTCATTCGGAGGTGTCTTCAAAAGTAGAAGTAGTTTTTTTTTCCTGTTTATTTGAAAATTAAATTTTTGTTTATTTAAAAACAATAAATAATTTTGATATTTTAAATGATTCTCTTTTCTTCTAGCTATTCACCTCCTTATTTCTTTACATGTATAATTTCTCTCTCTTGCTTTTCACTCTGAAGGCTTACCTATTTTCTTACTTTTTACTCCCGAGGCCTATCTACTTGAGTTATTCTCTCTTGCTTATCTTCAATTACTTCTCTCTCTCTCTCTAATGTTTTTTAAGCGTAGCAATGTCTCTTGGCAAGATCAGAATTCGAGTTTGAATCTATTCTCTTTCATTGGACAAAAAATGCTCATCATTTTTATTTTTTTTTAATCTAAAATTAAGTTGAAAATTCGATAACAAAAAATATATTTAAGCATCAAACGTGACTTCCAATGTTAACGGGTATATAGACTTGTTTAATTTTAATGAATGTTAAATTTTCAAGACGCGGACAATTGTTAAGATCGATTATAAATATGTTAAAAAAATATATTTTCATAACATTACAATAACTTTTATACAATCAAAGCATAAATACTATAACTGTGTAAAATTTAATGGTTGAGTTTACCCTTCACATATATAAAATGAGTAGCAATAATTAAAAAGTTTTTATATTAAGCACAAGCAAAAAAGGAAATTTCTCTTTGTTTCATAAATTAAAATTTCAGTCATTTTTGAAATTTAAGTGTTAATTTTTAAAAATTTTGATTTGATGTAAGTTATTTTAAAATTGAAAACAATAAGCGTTTTATTGATTAATTTTTTTTTTTAAATAATTCACAACATTCAAAATAGAAAACCATCATCCGGTAGGAAAAATTAATTTTTTTTTACAAGTGTTATATTCATTAAATTTTTTATAACTATTTTAAGGTTGACACAATTTATTTTAAAATAGATTATTGACTAATTTTTAAAAATAAGTTAATAATATTATTATACTTAATTTATAAATAAAATTTATTTAAAAATAATTAATTTTTAAAAATAAATTATAATAAATTTCAATAATTGAAATTAAAGAAACAGCTCTTTTTTTTTTTTTTTGTAGGATCCATGAAGTAAATTATCCCTATTTTAAAATCATGGATGTAGGGTTTTGTCTTTGGTCTTTCTCTGCTGGCCTCATCCTGTTGTCCTCTCTCTGTTGCTCAATCATCAATGGAAGGAAATGCAACGTCGTCGTCGGGCGTGATTTCGAAGAAGAAGGAAGGAGGAAGAAGAGGACTGCCAAGCCCAAGAGAACTGATAGCGCACTACGAGTCTAAAGGAATGGATACCCAAGAAGCTGCTGTCAAAGTGATTGAGGATCTACAGAACGCTCTCTTCAGAAGGCTCGTGCTAGACAACAAGAAGAAGAAGAAGAACACGGCAGGCGGCGGCGGCGACACCAGCACCGCCACAATTAGTCGGAAGCTGGACGTTATAAACAGCCGCCTCATACAGCTGGACATGAAGGTGGAGTCCAAGCCCGGGTATCCGCAAACCCTAGCAATTGGGGTTGCCTCTGGTGCTATTGGGACAATTATCCCTCATCTTGCTGCCTCTTTTGCCCATATCTGGAATTCTGTTACCAACTTTACTGGTGGCCGTTGATTGGATTATTATGCTACCACAGTGATGTAAAATCAATTGATTGATGTGTTTGGCCGTTATTTATGAAGTATGTGTTTGTGATTGAATTGGGCATTCAAAAACATTTGGTTTTCTCTTTGATTTTTTTTTTTTTTTTTTTTTTAAAGTTCAGTTCATTACAATTGAGTAGTCCAGACCCACCGCCACATCCAGTTCAGTATGACCCATAAGTCCATAAACTATTCAATTCCACCAGAATTTACATCAAGAATCTCTTAAAGATAAAACGGGTTTCATATCTTAATTGAGTATGTTTCAATCAATTTTTGAAGTTTCCCAATAATATTCTAACATTATGAGATTTGTTTTTTACGATATTTATATAATGTTTAAAAATTATAAAATTTAAATATAATATAATAAACGTTTATGTTTATAGATTAAATTCAAGCCTAAAAAATTAGAGGGAAAGATGTATACAATTTGATACAATAGTAAGTTTAAAGACTTAATTATCAAAAAAATTAATAATTTTTTAAATTTTTATTCTTCAACTATTTTATTTATAAAAATAATTTTAATCAAAAATATTAAACCTCCAACTATGGTTAAAGTAGACTAAGGCCGCGTCTTATGGATTGCAAGTTTAAAAAATATATATTAAAAAAATAGTTAGTGCTAATGTCAAAGGCACAAAAGAATTAGCTTGAAAGGTCTTGAACCAACATGTTAGGATTGGTTTTTTTGCAGGAAAATACTAAATCAATCTTCTGCATGAATTAGGTCCGATCACGCCAAATATAGGGACAAAAAACGTGGGCTTTTAAGAATTAGAGGTCCAAGTCAGTCTTACATCGATCTTCAATAAAAAAAAATTTATAAATAAAATTAAATTCAATACAAATATTATTAATATTTAATTTTATATTTTCATATCCGATTTTCATATTGGTCGATCAATATGTAAAATTGGATAGTAGAATAACTAAAAAGTTATTTTTTCATATGGTAATTGAACACTTTGGAGCACTACCTTGCTCAAAAACGACGTAGTTTTAGTAGGAAAAAGATAAATAAATAAGATCTCAGATGACGCACAGATGTCGCCTGGGAGACGTTGCTGTGTCGGTCATTGAAATTGAAATTGAAACTGAAAGTAGATAAGAGAATATCAAGGAGGGAGGGAAGGAAGGTGTGTTGGCTAATCCATCCATTCACCCGTCCCTTCCAACACCAACAAAAATGTCTTCCTCCTCCCCGACCATTACTACTACTACTACTACTACTACTATTTCTACTACTTTCCTAACAACGGCAACGACAACAAGAAGTCTTCTTCGTCTGCAGCGTCCACTTCAATTCCAATTTCAATTTCAAATACGCTGCTGCTCCTCCTCATCTGAGTCCAACAAACCCAAGCGTGGTTTTGCGCCTCAACAGCAACCGTCAAACAAGGACCCCAAGGTGGTCGGGGAAATCATTTAGCATGTTTTGTTTCAATTGGATTCGGCTATGCTTTATTCCGGATTTATAAGCTACTAGTGTTTTGTTATTGTTTTATTATTGTTGTCTTGGTACTACTACTCAGGCAAACAAGGTCACATCATCGACTGTCGTAAAGGGTGGGGTCTTACGTCAACAAAGGTATCTCTCTAATAACTGCAAGCAGCTTCTTCGTATGTTGTTCCTTTAAGAATAGATTTTGGGAGAACTAGGTCAACCATTTTTTCTGTGTATCATCCTCACTTGTTGAGATTAGCTTCCTTTACTTCATACCTGCCTACTTCAATTATTACAACTGGGCTTCTACTGCAATTAGAAGAGTTTTAGTTAGAATTGCGGCATTTGGTGGTGCAGGAAATCAACCTCCCAACAGTCCGGCACTTTATCTGGTAGTAAGTCATCAATCTACCCGTTCTATTTAATCTGGCTAGTGATTATTTCAATGGGCGTTTCACTGTACTTAACTGTTTCCTTTTTATTTTATTTTATTTTTAATAAAAAATACACTCGATCAAGGTTAGAAGTCAGAAGATGGTTCATTCTTGCCGAAATATTGCATAGTCATAGTCTTATACTCTTATACATTCTTCTACTATATGACATGATTTTAAATTTGCATTTCTAATTATTGACCGAGGGTTTTCATAGTTGAATGATCTCACCCACACATAGTTTAGTAGTTTACTACATTATATTTACATTTAAGATATTAAGAATACCGATTTGTAGTTGAATACTTGAATGAGCTTGCCCTCACTTGGTTTTACTATGTGATTACATGATGTGTGTGGTAGATAGGGTATATGTGCACCAGGTAGTTGTCTACCGCACACCCTAAGGACTTGGTTGAGGGTTCCACCATCAAATAGAAAGAATAAAAAATAAAAAAAAGGACACATAGTAGTGGAACCTTATTATTCCACTACTTCAAGTATGTTATGTTTCTCTGTATAAATGCTGTCGGTTGGTTGGATGTGAAATTTCTGACAAACTACATATATTGGCTTTCTAGTTTCTGCAAACTTTGTGATCTTGGGCTTCATGAGGTTTAATACGCGGAGATCCTACTTCTCTGTCTGTCTATTTGCATTCTCTTGTTTGCTTAAATTTACAAGTTTTTGGTCAGGGGACAGTTTTCATTTTCTATGATTACGTTGTAGAACTTATGACTGCATTGTAGGCCACGATAATTCTTGTAATTTTGTGGCCATAATGCCTTCCATGGCCTTCTACCAACTTTTAACTCTTTCAATCCAATCTAATAGTTGCTCTAAATATTTTGACTGCACTATGTTGTATTCGTACTGAAGTGGTCTTTTTTCCGTTGTAGAGGCACCTTGGTTAAGTTCTAGAGCTGATAGAGAGTCTAACAATATGGCCTTGGATCTGCAATTTGAGGAACGACTGGAAGCAGTTAAAAGGTGCCACAATTTGCAAAATTTTCCATCTAGCATGTCCTTGCAGAAGGACTAGCTTATTGTCCCTGCGTAGCATGGACTATTCTGTATGCTGATTGGTTAAATGTAGCTTTCCAATGGTAGAAGCCTTGAATTTGTATGCCTCCTAGAGCGTCCCAGTTAATCTTCCAAGCTTGACCCAAATATTCTGACTGTAAAACTGAATTTTAACTCTTAAAATTTCACTTTGGATTATGAGTTCAATGGGCTGTGTTTTGGGAGTGTGACGCTCCTTAGTTATTTAGTGCTCTTAAAGTCAACATTTCCACTAATGGGTACGTTGCTGACAGATATTAATTCTAAAATTAGACATAACAGAGCTGGTCAGTCGTTGAGGTTTGCTAGTGAAAGAATTATTACAAAAAGCTTGGATGGATTGTTAAGCAGGAATGAAATGGTGGAGGTTAAGGCGTAGTGTGGCGTTGGAAAGCCAACAATATTATCTAAGCACTCTTCCATTGTGGGCCACAACTTAGGTGCGTCTACTATCCAACTTCACATAGGATCGACTCTGCTTCTGTGGCACAAGGTCCACATGGGTAACGAGAATATTGTTATATTTTTCACAACTAAATAAATTTATATAGAATTTCCAATAAAGGGGCTAAGCCCGTGCATACATGAAGTATACAATGAAGAAAAGCACAACAAACACTTATACCCCAAAAGACTCGAGCATACTCCCCCCATGTCATGGAGCTCCCACCATAAGAATCACCACTAAGAGCCTATGTCAAATTTGTCTAAAACTCTACAGAATTAATTACAGACCCCAGGTAATCCTCAGGTTACGGAAATATAGCAAATCAAGGAACATAAAACGAGAATATTATCACACCATTACGTTAATAAGTTTCCCTAATATTATTTGTAAAGCCTCAAGCTAAAGCAACAGAAACCACACCGCTCACAAAACAATAGTACGAACGACTCAAGCATCATGTTTTCCATGTTGGATTCTGCTTTCTTTTTTATGTACTTGCTTCTTTCTCTTTTGGGAGAACTATTGGTTCTCCACTCAGAAAATTTTTCCCTTTCTTTCTTAATAAGATATCTATATTTAATGACTTAAAATTCCCCATTCTTTGATGGTTGATGCTTTTAATAACATCTGAAGATTTCACTTGACCTTTCTATTCATTTCTTATAGAATATATACTAACTTAGTTTATAACCTCTTTCGTGCTTTCCTTTCTTTGACTTTGAAATTTGTTATGGATGTAAGAGATTGTCAAAACACTCAGGTCAGTGCTTGACAAGAAGAAAGCAGAGGAAATTGAAGATTTTGCCGCAATCGACTATGATGTATCAGTTGATTCAGAACGTAGTACGGTTGGACTTGGTATCAAGGTGTGACCCCACAGTGATCTGATACCTATTTTTTCAACATGATATCACTGAATATAAATTTCACGTTAAATGGTACAGATTGGAGCAGGAGTTGCTGTGGTGGTCTTTGGGTTGATTTTTGCTTTTGGAGACTTTCTTCCCTCTGAAAGGTATGGTAAGAGCGAATATGCAATGGTATGTCCCCCATTCATATTCTACAGTCCCTCCGGTTGTTTTTTTGTTTTGATTGATAGCTGCTTAAGAAATACATACATACATATATATATATATATACATACATATATATATATATATATATACATACATATATATATATATATATATATATATATATATGGTCGATCATCAACAAAATAAACAAGGGATTCTAAGTTTTTACCTTTCAAGTATTTCTTGATTGGCTTATTGAATTTGTTAGTGTTTGAACGTAAAAGGAGTTTTCAGCAGGTCACTGCTAAATTCCCTCGGTGGATACGCTGTGATAGATTGGATTCCGAGGGTGTCAGAGGAGATAATTGGAAGTGAAAAGAGGGACACTTACACTTCCTCATGCATCCTTCTCTAGTCATGTAGCTTACACCGTCATCAGTGTTTCCCTACTTTACATATTATAGGTCCCAAAGTATTTAAAAGCCCTTTGTGGGCACCTCTTTACCTTACCTGTCATATTCCAAATGACCGTGTCTTCTATCTTTACATTGCTTAATATCACACTGCAATATTACATATATTTTGTCTTACTCCAATTTAATCTAAAGGCCTTAGATGCCACTGTACTTCTCCACAAATGAGCAGGTTCTTCATAGTCTTCTGTAAGTCTATTACCTTCCTTATTCTTTCATAGCTCCAATAAGAAACAGGAAGTTTGGAAAATTACATGACAGGAAGTGAATTGATGCCTTTTGGGGAACCATGTGATGCTGCTACGGGTCTAAATCTGTTGTTCACTTTCTTCACGCATCCTCTCTTCTCATTTGAACTTTATCATTCTTTGTGACTGTAAAGCCATTGTGATCCTTATGGCCTTTTGTTTTTCTCAGTGTTAGCCCAACCGAGGATGCAGTTGTCAATAAGAAAATGTCTGAAGAAGACAAGGTAAACCTTCAGGTAAAATTATTGGAGGTAGCTGGGTGTTCAAGAAAGGTCTCCGCTGATGGAACATCTCCACATTTACAAATTCCTGATTACTTGTTAGTTTAATGGATGGGAAATCTGGACCTGAGTAGGATACTGCCTTCCTTAATGCATTTTTTCATTTCATTCGTGCTTGAAGGCATTGTTTACACATTATTTGGTTGACTCTGGAAAAAATACTGGTTTTTTTACTTGTATTAAGTTCTACAAAAATTTAATTTGCTAAATCTGCTCAATATCTGGTCTTTTATGATAATCATTTCATCTCTGCTTGTGAGTATTACTCACTTGCCCATATAATCTTGGTTTGAGTGTGGTTGGGTAACTAGCATTTTAGCTTTGTTATAAGTTCTACAGCTGGTGAAAAATAATTTATTACATGTGGTAAAGTTTGGCCTTAAATAATAAAATGTTATTTTCTAATAAAATCTTCTCTTTATCCAAATATTAATAATTTTGTCTTGTTAATGCTTCATGTACCGAGAAACTCTTAAAGCACTCGTCTGAAAACATTTTGTTTTGTTTTAGCAGACAAGGCTGCAACAATATGAGGCAACACTCAAGATCTCCCCAGGAGATTCAACTGCTCTTGAAGTGAGTCATTATTTGCATAAAACGAAGAATAAACTGTTTCATTAGTCAGTTTACCTCAATGATTGTCCCTGTTAATCTACAATTTGTTAGTTATTAGAAATTGGCTTTTCTTCTCCTCTCTCTACTTTTTAAAATCTTCTAGTGCTTATGCAGGGAGAGGCGGTAACCTTAGCAGAACTGGGAGAGAATACTCGGGCGGCCTCTCTGCTTGAGGATTTGACCGAGGTTTGTCCTTAATTTGACATCATGGATATATGGTGAAAAGGTTCACGCCATTACAAAAATCATATATTAATTAATCTATTAGTGAACTAAACTAGTTTGTTCTGCAGAAGAAACCGAGTGATCCTGATGTGTTCCGTTTGCTCGGAGAAGTAAAATTTGAACTTAAGGATTACGAGGGGAGTGCTGCCGCATATAAGAGTTCAGCTATGGTAAGTATGGTCAATATATCTTGCTGATTGTTCCTAAAGGTTGTTTGGTTGTCCACAGAGAGAGAGAGAGAGAGAGAGAGTGTGTGTGTACACACATACAAGGAATGAACCAATCATGGTTGAACGCTGCATCCATGTGAGTTATCTGCGGGGAAGACTTCCCTTTCCTTTTCTTTCCCAAAAGACCAAAAGATAATTTAGGAAGTCCATTTGTAGACTTTAGCTGGAGCTAAGTTTTCTGCTTTTCCTTTCCTTTGTTAAGGAAGCAAGCAACCTTTTCCTCTTGTAGGCTATCCGCTTGAGTCCTCATTTAAAATATTAATTGTCTTCTAATAATTAAAAAAAAGAAAAAAAAATTCGTACAAACAGTCGAAAGATTCTTTACAATCTGACCCAAAAGGGATTCTTAGTCAAAATGCAAATGGAATTCTTGGGAGATATAGAAAGATAGTTTTAACAACTACGGGCTTAGATCTTGAGAAATGCCAAGCCTCCCCAACAATTATCACATTTAATACATGAAGCAGTTGCAAGAAAGTAGTTTAGGACTAATATGATGTTGCACTGGTATTTCCCTATTACACAACATTGCATGTTATATCTATTTTATTTTCACATTGATGAAAGGTTTAGTAAAGTATATTTTCTCCTTTGTCTACTTTTCTTTGCCTGACAGATGTCTAAATCTGTCGATTTTGAAGTATTGCGTGGCCTTACGAATGCATTGCTTGCTGCTAAGAAACCAGATGAGGTGCGTTAGAGATAATTGCAATGCAGTACCACTTCGTAAATTAACTTTGCATTTTTGTTTATCATTGCAATATTTACTGGGGGCATTTCCCAGTCTGTCAGGCCAAGGGCATTTTCGTTATTTCTGCATATTAGAATGTTCCAGAAAATAATGAGTCATATGCTAGCTGTCCTTTTTTGATTGTTAGTAGGGGTCATTTATCTAGTGTTTTGTGGTGCATTTCCTTATTGTGTGCCAAGCTGGGTACTATATACGGAGTATGTGCTAGTAGGAGAATGTAAGAAATCAATGAACGATTATGAAATGAATTACAGAGGAGCACAGGTTCTGTGACTCTCTCTCCCTCTATCTCGTCTGGTTTCTCAGCCCCCTTCTTGCTTTTCTCAGTCCCATATTCTATCTTCTGCTTCTCAGTCCCCATTTCTTGGTACTAATTCTTGCTAGAAAAAGTCAGGCCAACCTCAGGCCTGACACAGTCAAACCTCTTTTTGTCATCTATAGTATCTTCTTTCTGTCATAACAGTATTTTTTCTTTGAAAACGCATTTTATCTGTTTGACAACTTATGTATTCATTTTTCTTTCATTATCATCTGATAAACCTTTTGTTACTTGAAAATTAGCATATGAGGAATTAGATGCCATTTCATCTCTTGTGGCTAACTAATGCAGGCCGTTCAGAACCTTCTTGTCTCCCGTGGGCGTCTAAATACAGAGAAGTCACAAGGTGGTAGTCTCAAGGCTGATGATAATGCATCAGATGCATTATTGCAGGTGGATCCCATTCAAGTGAGTTCTGATCTCCCATAAATCATTACAAAACTTAACCCTTTTAGTGTAATGGCGGTACCCAAAAAGGTCAGTTTGGTTGATTATATGCATGTAGCAAGCAAACATGTAGCTACTGCTTTAACTCGGGTTACTAGATTCTGGAAACTATTGAAAGTGGTTATAGTATAGCATAACAGTTTGTATTATATTTATGTAATAGTTTCAAATCTTACCGTGTTATAGCAAATAATAATATGTTGTGCTACGTCATGTAATTATGTTTAGGACACGTTTGATACAAGCTATATTCGCGTGTTATCTCAAATACCCAGCTAAATGGGCTCGTTATCCTACTAGCCCTCATCTGTAATTACCAAAATTTTGGATACCCAATTATAGCCCAAAATCAATCATTTGGGTGGTAATGCAATCATGTTTGTAGTATGTTGACATCCTTTTTGTAATCTCAATCATCTCATATACTTTTCTAACCAAACTACTTAGTTTTGGTATCAAGTCCTTGCTTTGGTCCTAACTTTCAAAACATTGAGAGTTGTGCGGTCCATGGTCCATCAAAATCAGGGTTTTCAAGTATCCAGGGGTAGCAGGGTCAAAATCCCAAAGCCACGCACGTCTTACAACACCGGACTGCATGATATGGTCATTCCCTATAATCCTGCACTGCATTATAGGACATTATGCAAATACTTCCTGCATGTCAAGGTATACCGCACGGTATTTCTTGACTACTTCGTTTTCAATATGCTTTACCGTTTGGTGATAAAAATGATGCCTTGATGTGCAACTTGTTCCAGTAGTGTGAGTGTTGAGGCCAGATTGTACCACAAGGGGCTTGAGTCTTTAAGGCATTATGGCGTGTTATTGTGCTTTCTAAGGTGGCTTTAAGTTATTTAGTTATTCTCCCTTTTGATTTAAAGAAGTTTGGCTGTTCTCAATTTACGAAGAGGGACAAAATTGTTGTACCAATTTTATTGGGCATCTACACTTCAATGTGTCTTCATTTTTCTTATTTATACTCCATTTGTTCCAAAATTAGAGATATTTTTGAGTTCTATCAAAATAGGTTTTTGAAAATTCAAAATTCAAATTATGATATAAATTTATAAAATTTCCAAATTTTCAAAATGTAGTTTACAACATTGACTTTGACATCAACCAAAATAAAATAAATACACTTCAAATTTGAATTTTAGGATTTCACAAATGTACGACATTAAAAATCATATGTATCTCTAATTTTAGAACGAAGGGAGTATGTGATGGGTTTCGGATCCAAAAACAATGCGGAATTTCAAAATAATATGATCCGAATCCTAGGAATCACGCGCATATTAAAACCGAAAAGCAGTTTCGATTTATACCGGAACAAATTTCGAGGGAGATCAGAAGAGCGGTTGCGTCTGGATCAGTGTGTCAATCGTCACGCCTCTATTGGTATCCACACACATGAACTGAGCCCAATCCTTATGCATGCTAGCACGGTTCTCCGGTTTTCTTCTCTCTCAACCTTGTGGCGATTAGGATTATGATTACGGCTGCTCAAAAAATCTTATATCCTTTGTGTAATCTGCCCTTTTAAATAAAGATATAAGAGAGAATAAGGAAACCCTAACTGTGCGATCCTGTAAGTTCACCTAACATTAGCAGTAGGCCCAAAACTCCTCCTCAGCCCATAAGTCATAAACGGCCTCTAGCAAGACATGATGGTTACCGAAGTTAGGTGAAGGTCGGTTTTCCGACACAATCTTATCCACAACAAATAATAGAGTACAATAACAGATTGGATCCCAAGGCATACCACTAATAGCATGATGTCTCAGTTATTTGTTATGCATTATATGATTGTCTGTTGTTTTTCTGTGGAATTTTGATATATCTGTCCTTTCAGGTGGAATTACTTCTGGGTAAAGCCTACTCAGACGGGGGCCATGTTAGTGATGCTGTATCTGTTTATGATCAACTCATCTCTAGTCATCCTGATGATTTTCGGGGTTACCTAGCAAAGGTGCAGTATATTATTTCCCTCACATCATCCCCCAAGTAATATAAATACTCCCTGCAAAGTTTCCAGACTACACGGGTGATCCTGATAAGCCAAAATGAAGTGCTCACCTTAAATAAAGAACTCAGCAACACTTTGCTGAAGAAGAGTTATCGTATGAACTCCTTCCATTTACTCATAAAGCTGAAATTGCACCAAATATGATTTCAAAGAAAATTAACTAAAAGAAGAATGTGGTATGAAGTCCCTAAATGAAAAGGAAAACTAATCTTGTCATGTAATGTTTCTGCCTGTTCACTATCTGTTTCCTTCTGTCGGGGGACTCGGGAAAGGTGTTGGAGATGACACTTGTCAAAGGAAAAAGGTTTTTGAGATGACATGTTAATTTTGAACCCCTGTAAGTATAGTAAGTAGTTAGTGTTGCCACCTGCTTTTGTTCAGCCAACCACCAACATCACGCAAAGATGATTAGCGGTATCTTTACTTGTTTCCTTTGCAAGCAGAGTACGCAATTATTAGGAAGATATAATCATAAGGAGAAGTGGAAGTCTACGATCATCATGTGTCAATTGGGGGTGAAGTGCTTTTGTCTTTGAAAGGAGATGCAAGTGCAACTCCAGTCATATTTTCATCCCACCTGAGGCATTTATGTTGAGTAATTTAGGCCATGTAATGCCATTTTCTAGGAATGGCTGTGTGAGCAAAGGTAAATCTTTATCCAACAGATTTAGATTATTGTTCTTTGTTTGTCTGAGAACAAGCATAATTAATAATGTATCAACTTCTACTTTTTATTTAAATAGAATGAAGCTTTTAACTGCAAATAAGATTTCAATGTTTCTTCATGAGAGGTCTCTCCCACTGTTACCGAATTCTCTAGGTTATCAAGCAAACCGTGAATGAGTTCTCACATACTGATTTCATATGGAGCGAACACATTTACATACCATGAACAAGTGTGATTTAGGGGTAATAAAAGCAATATTAATTGTATTATTAGGTTTACTAAATTGTCAAAGTATACATCCATTTTATCGATAATATGATTTTGTATAAATATAAAAGACTATGGCATATAATATGAACAAAGTAAAAAACACTAGAACACAAATAATCTAAACTGTGTAGTTACTAAGTCTACTCCCAACAAATCGCGTATTGGTACTTTAGCATACCCGTATCGCGTATGCCGCTAATAAGGTAAAACCGGTCTCTCCTCATTGTTTTTTCCTACTGAATAAATCATAAGTTGCTAGGAGTTGTTTATAATTAAAATGGTTGCGAAGGCCAGTTATTATAAATGATACTCATGACAACGGTGTTGGAGGCATTTATATGGATTATTTTCATTCTTTTGGTGAAATGACTTCCATATGATTGTTCCAAAATATTTCTTCAGCTTCTGCTAGTCAGCATTTCTGTTTTTAAGTTAAAGATGAGAAGCTTGATTTTTATCCTTGTCTCTTCAACAGGGAATTATATTGAAAGAAAATGGAAATGTCGGAGCTGCAGAGAGGATGTTTATACAAGTGAGTGTGGATGCCTATCTGTATACACACGCCCTCGTGCACAAGCACGCACACAGACACACTCAGATGATAGATGCGTATACACTGCACATAGATTTTTGTAGTTGATAAATTCGATGTGGAATAAATAGAGCTGCTATTAATAGTGCATTGACTGTGCGCAGGCACGCTTTTTTGCCCCAGAGAAAGCCAAGGTCCTTGTGGACCGTTATTCAAGGCATTGAGTGCTCTATTTTTATTGCTTTGCATTAGCAAAGCCGGCGCTGGAAGGAAAGTTGGACCCATCAGAGAACGCTAGTTTGTGGATGGTCATTACTGCTGGTTAATTTGGATGGGTGGTGTCACTATTGTAATAATATTGCTAATATCAATATCTTACCATTGTTTAGGGTTCTATTCTTTAATCAACTTTGTTAGAATCTTGAGAGGAAGACTTGTTTTTCCACAATATCCTCTTCTCTCTGTTTTTGATGGGGTTGTAGTTTGTCTTGGTGAGATCATTGGTGTATTGAAGCCATCTTGTCGGCGAAATGCACAACAGTAGCGTATGATGAGTCACTTTTTAGCCAACGACTACTAAAGGCTTCTATGGCAAAAGAAATCTAATCTCCTCTCAACAATTCACAACTGTTACCTACTGATGAGGTTAGCAAAACTATTTTTAGGGTTTGTGAGTAAAAGAAGGATCCTTTCCCACTTCTTTTCATTTAAAATTAATGATCAATAAAATTTGTAATTTTATAATTACTATTTCATCGAGCACAATTTTAAATGTCATGCTTATTAACTATCATTTTTGTTACCACAGCATTTTATTAAACTTCGCCTATTTGAATATTATTTTAAACGTTATTGTGCTCGTCCACAATGCATTTAGGCATATCATGGCGTAAGCCAACGTTGTCCTACGTTGCACATTTACAGCTTGCCACGTTTCATGCTTGCGCCATGTTGGAGACTTCTCAATAACCCACCAATGCCCTATTTATTGCCTCGGTGCTTGCCAGCGTGCACAACACTGACTTCCGCACCAACACTTGCCCAAAGTTTCCCCTGTAAATGCTCATGCCAATGGCTAGCTGTTGCTGCCAGAAGCTTGCCAACGTGCCTGCCAGATTGCAGGCCACGTCCCAGGCAATTGCCTTGCCAATATCCATGCTCTGTGTGCCAATAACTTGTTACACACTGTCAGTAACATATATGGAACACCTGAATATTTTGCACAAATATACACATAATCGTCACTTTATATCTCTCAAATACAAATCACAAAAGATAAGGCTTACCTGTGCTGAGAAACTATCCTCTTTCTCCGAGGAAATTCCCCCCAAGTCCTCAATCAAGCCTATGCCTATTTATAAGCCTACAGTAGCCTAAAAATTGGTGTATCTAATAGCCCCATGTATTTGGATACAATTTACTGCGCAATCTGATGGCTACAAGTGTGCCTTGGCAGTTATACAACTGCCAAAGCTTCAAATTTTCAGCAACTGGTTGTCAACTGCTTGTGCCAACTGCCCACTGTGTCAACCCCCAACTATCTGCTCGTCTGGCACTAACTGCACAAATTCTAGCCAACTGCAAGGTAACTGCCCACACGTGTTGTTAGTATGCAGTCACGTCCACAGAACCCCACGAAGTATCACCAAAGTCATCTTGCACATGTGCTACAACCATATGCTGTGAGCGCTGTCATAACACATGATACACCACGGCACGCCCGTCATTTAGCCGACGTGCTACCAATGTGTAGTCGACTGCACCAACTCATACAACTATCTAACATGCTCGTGACTTGCCCCACAAATTAGCCTACATGCTCGTGTCATTTTTGCAACCCCATCCCATGCCAATTTCCTATGCCAAGCCAATGTCATGTACTTCCTTTGCCTAGCTCCCTTATGACTTCTTAATGGTTGCACCTACCGATTCTCAATTTGTGTTGCACATAACCATCCAAGCGTAAAAATCCAAGAGCAAGCCCACATTTTGCCATAGTCTAGCCCACTAGCTGTCAACGGCCTGTCATCCAGCTAACAAAACTATTCCAAGTACAATCTCTTGAATTTGGATTCCTATCACCCTTCGCCACTAAAGAACAGTAAGCCACACACAAACCCACTTCTTGATCATGCGTGCAGAATTATTGTATTACGAATTTACACGATATCAGTATATAAGTAAGTTTACATCACGGTGAGCCTTGATTAAAAATAACAAACTCATGTATTAATGTCGTGTAATTGGACACATTTAAAATCCCAAACTTGAGACCTTAACAATAGATACAACCACTAGAGCATGACTAGACAAACACTATGTCTGCAACCGATGTGTATTCAATCAGAATTAGATTTGTTCTCATTGCATTGTAAACTTAAAATAGCTCATATGAGGTGGATGGGTCATACAAATGTACAACTATACAAAGAAATCCACTAACTTACGACAGTACCAATGTAGTATAAAACCCACAAAAGATTAAAAACCCATAGAAGTGGAGAAATTAAAAAAAAAATCACAAAACAAACAACTGATCTCCCAAAACATATTATGTGTTATCTACTACCAAATTTGAGCCATCTCTTTTTGCAGAAAACCTCGACAAACATGCGCTGATCAATGGTGAGTTCTCAGCAAGCAGATAAAGACAAAACAAGCATAATCCTGTTGCAACGAGAATAACTGAACGATATGAGCACAAGTAAACAACTTTTGAGAGAATGTCATATGTTAAGATTACAATAAACTCATCAGCAAGAACTTCGCACCCAAAAACTTATAGAAGCATGCTGAATATTATTATCTACTTGACAACTAACAGGCTCTCTAGAGAACCGTAAGAGAATCTATAATCAAATGGAATCCTCTGTGCTCAACTTTCTTTTGCTAACTAGAGTCCATCGAGATTTTTTCTTTTCCCCAAAGAATTTAATCTATGGATTTAATATTCCAACTTCACAAGACAGGGTAAGTAACTGTCAATGGAATAAAGTAAAATAAGATGTGGTCACATAGATTAATCGGCATACAAAAACAAAAATACATTTAAGACTATCTCAACTAATTTCTTGATATTAAATTATCATATTTACTCTCTTTTCAAAGTCTTGATACTTCAGGCTGAACTAGATGCTGAGAGTAACAATACACATTGATACATATATATATATATATATATATATATATATATATATAGAGAGAGAGAGAGAGAGAGAGAGAGAGAGAGAGGAGGGGGTTGCCCCTAACACTCACCAGCATAAGCAACTGTAACACCTGAGACCACTCTTCCCAAAGCTGATAGCATGTAGAGACTGGCAACCACCTGTTGAGTAATAAATATTCTCAGTGAACTAATAATCTCTTTCTAAATCAGGCAGAAACAACCCAATAGGGTTGAAAAAAATTAAGAACTGGGGTGGCGAGGGCCACATTTTCCTCTTTAAAGCAGCAGAATTTTGCTGCAAGTCTTAATTTTTTTCTTTTTTAATTTCTAGTCAACTTTATTTTACATTGTGGATGGGTGAAGTCTGGGGTAGCAGGCAGCCTGGCAGGGTTTGCTGTAAGGAGATGTTCCTTTTTCAGACAAATGGCCTACAAATAATGGCCATTATGGCAGGTCTTCAGTAAATGAAGACAAAGGGCCATCAGGGTTTGTGGTGTCAAGCTTTGGTATACAGTAGAATAAGCAAGGTCATATGATGGTTGTTTGTTTGCTGTAAATGCTATAGTTTGCTGCATGCGTCCAATTTATTTATTTACTTGATGCTCACATGAATTGCAATTTTATTGTCTTATTTATTTATTTAAGAGAAGGAAAAGAAGAAGATGCCAAGTGGACGTGTTGGTCCTAGCTCATTTAATCCACCAAATCTATCTAAGGTTCAAGAAACATATTACTCCTAATGTCAGTTGCTGGGCAGGATAATGAAGGAGAAGGCATGAGCCAGAAGGAGAAATTAAGATAGAAAAGCTGATCTTAAGCACCTAAAGCTGGTGTTTCCGGTTTATAATGACTATTAATGAGGATGATAAAATTGTGCGTAGGATTACGGACTGTGAGAAGTTATTTTCTATTTATCAAATCAATGGGCCTGTGAAAGTTGAGGTACCTACAATGCACCTCCTGGAACCAAAATACTCATACAAATCCTACATGACGGGGAAAGCAGAAATCCTTTGGGAACTTTGCAGAAGATTCGGTGGCTGGGTTTGCAGGGACGGGCATAGAATGTCTTTGAGCAATTTAAATTGCTCAAACAAACTAGCATAGTCAACAGTTATGATATTTAATTTGATAAATACAAAGGAAGGGCTCAATAAAATCCCAGTTCAAAAAGGACTTTTTTGTTGCTAATTTTGAACGAGGGCTGAAGGAGGAGACTGAGAAAACGGCAAAGCTATTGAACCTAACATTCCCATCCAGGCTTATAAGCAGGCCAAACAGTACGAGACTACCCGCCATAAAGCAGTCAGCTCATTCCCTAAACCCCACACTCTTCTCCTCCTGCACCTAGCTCACTGAGAATGAAACATGGCCTTAAACACCAAACCACCTCTTGTCACCTACTCTAAAACAGACGCCCAATCCCACTCATACTTCTCCGAACTCCAAAGCTAACACTGAAGAGGAGAGCAATAATACTATCTTGCTTCCGAGTAAGTAGGGACTAGGGAATGCGGACAATCATTTATCTTGAAAAGATAGTGCATGAACCCCAAAATAAGAGCAAGAGCAGTATATAGTATATAGGGAGAGAAGAGACAGGTGACCTTAAAAAAGAGCCTCTTGTCGTGGCCGGTAGCAGCAACACGCAGAACAGACTCAGCAGCACCAATAGTATTAGCCAAGCATGCAAAGATGCTGTTTGCAGTATCCTGAGAGATCTGCCATTCCAGAGGATCCACAGGGACCCTTGACGATGATGGGGTTTGGAGGAAAAGGATTGCATTAGAATGTAATTAATTACTATAACTGCCTGCACGTAGAATATAAAGATACACACACATGCATACAAATTACAATACATGTATATACTTGTTGAATGATAATGAACGTGGGATACATATAATTAGTTACTCCGAAAGGAAAGATGGAGTAGCCAGTACAAAAGGACTAAGGTGTACTCCCTACTTCCCGTCCACAAAATGAGTCGTATTTTTTTCAAAATGAATTCTGTTTTCAATGATAGTAATCATAGTACAGTATAAGTGAAACGATGTCCTAAGTTAAACTAAAGAATTTCACCACCACTTACTAAGCAATCATTATCATATATAACAGGCAATGAGAGGGTAAACATGATAATAAAAGTGTATGATTAAAAGTTTAGAAACATTAGAAACCGGACTTATATTTTTCTGTAAGGGAGGGAGTATGTAAATGATAGACCACCATAGAAATGATGCCCGAAATTGATGGAGTGTAAATTTGTTAAATTGGTAGAGAAAGTTGAATAACAGTTAAAATTGGATTGGATACGGTGAACTTTTTATTTGGATTGGTTCCTTAAAAATTATAAATGATATGATTACAGTTAATGATAGTGGAAAGAAAGAAAGAAAGCCCTAATAATAATAATTAATAGCAGATTAATAATAGATAATAGAGGAGGATTTGGAATGGAGAGACATACAGAATGTTCATCTGGCGGAAGAGGAGGCCGAGGATGGCGAGGGAGCAGAGAAGGACGATAAAGACGTCGGAGACAAGGGAGATGAGTGTCGAATTCCGATAAGCGCAGTGGTAGTAAACCAGGCTCCCGCATATTATCCCTATCATCGTCTTCCCTACCACTGACTCTCCTCCTCCTCTTCCTCTGCTGCTCTTCCTACCGCCCCCTCCACTGGTTTTTCTACTGCTACTATTATTATTATTATTATTATTGTTACTAGTACTACTACTCTCCATCTCCGTCGATCAATCTTCCCCCCTCCCTCTCTCTTCCTTTTATTATGTTTATTAATAATCTAATTTAATTTTGTTTTGCTAAAATGATGAATTAATGATACACGTAGAAGCGATCGACAAAATAAAAGTTGACTTACTACCATTAATTATGTTTATTATTTTTTTTCGGGTACTTCAACGGGAATTGCCTCTTGCTTCTGTGTCCCAGTCAATCGATTGGGTCGGGGCGGGGTGTGGTGGGGTGGGGTGGGTTCGGGCTATTAAACTGACATTTAAATAAGAAAATTAAAATTACAATTATTCTGCGACCGTAAAGAAAATCCAAAATATCTGACATTCGTTTCAAGCAATTAGCGGTGTGTTTCTGAGTTAAAAAATTAACAGAAAAAAAAATTGAAAAAAAAAAAACTGCAAATATTCCTTTTTTTTATGAGTTTTGAAATGAGGAAAAAAAAAAAAAAAAGAGAGAAATTGATGAATTGTGGATCCAACTTTCTTTCCAAAATTTTCTTCCCAAAATTGGGAAGATTTGGGAAGAAAGTGGAGTAGCCTAAAATGAATTCCGATTGTACCCTCATTCCAACAAACTGAAGTAAAATTATTCACTTTTGCATCCTTTTTCATCACAAAAATCTCCCCTTAATTTTTATTATTTTAATAAAATTATATTTTTAAGAAAATTATTATTTATTTATATTTTTAAAATGAATAGGGATTAAAAATATAATATCTAAATATTATATTTTAAATATATTTTTATATTTAAATATTCTAATTTTATTTAAATAAAAAAATTATTTATTTATATTTTTAAACTGAGTAGGATTAAAAATATAATATTTAAATATATAAATAAAAATATATTATTTATTTATATGTTTATATGTATTAAAATTATATTTTTAAATAAGAATATATTATTTATTTAATTATTTTAAACTGAATAGGTATTAATAATAAAATATATATAATATAAATATAAATATATTATTTATTTATAAATGAAAATATATTATTTATTTATAATATTTTTTGTTTTAATTAGTTTTATGTTCTTTTCTTTTCTATCAAAGCTTACAAACAAAGTGTAAGAAACTCATTACTGAAGGGTAAATGATAACATGTTATCTTTTTTTTTTTTTTTTAATTCACAAACACAAGAAAAAAAGTTATTGAGCTTTTTGCTACAACTCACAAACACAAAAAAATAAAATTTTAATTTTTCTATTTTTTTTCTTTTCTATACCTCAAAACTTACAAACGGAGCACTGCTATCTGGATTGTGTCTAGCTTGTTTAAAGATTACATTAGTCCAATTCGAATTATATTTTAGAAAGACTGCAAGGTTTAAAAAGACCAATTTTTATGGCAGAAGACTAGAGTACTAAATTGAAAATTGATCTAATTTTGGTCAATTTTTGGACCTATCATGGTCAAATACTGGCTAATCAATCTTAACACTCTGTTTGTGAGTTTTTTGGGTAAATAATTATAAGAACCCAGTATTTTTAATATTTTGAAGTACTAAATAAAATTATTGGTTTCCGACAAAAAGAATGTCAACGTTAAAGTTAGGCAATATTTATTCTCGTGCGGAACGCCGCAAAGTTTTTGTGGACCCCACAACCGAAAACGTGTGGACCCCACTAATATTCGTTAGACGACT
>JAUMHB010043456.1:460-18061 GCA_032359685.1 Pittosporum tobira
GTTTCTATATCCTTGTGTACAAGTCCAAAACATCCATGAAATAGAATGGAGTATCATAGTAATGAAATATTGGAAACACATTAATTGTGTTTCTATATCCTTGTGTACAAGTCCAAAACATCCATGAAATAGAATGGAGTATCATAGTAATGAAATATTGGAAACTTCAATGAGTCATGTCTAAAATTAAAAATATATCTTTAATTCAGAAGAAAATTATAAAAAACATGTCAAGAAATATCTACAGTCAATACTACTTTGCATGAAGCTAAGTATCTCCTTACCGATCTGCATAATTACTCTGGAACAAAGCATAAATACTACATAATATAAAATGCAGAAAGATGACACAGGCATTCCATGAGTTGCAAATTAAGTTTCCAGCATATAGTTACTCATACACTCAAATCTAGAGTTATTAGAAAGATGATATTGGCATTCCATATCTCCAATAAACAGAATGAAAAAAGTCCAAATATAAAACTTCCATTTCTGTCACTCCATTAGATAGTTGAACTCCACAAGGATCAAACTTACATCCAAAAGTTGCATTATACCCATACTTTAACAATCAGCTCAATCTGTTTTCTTGTCTGCCCCCAAAATCCAAAAAAAAAAAAAAAAAAAAAAAAAAAGAGAGAGAACCATAAAATACAATGTTACAGGAATTTTATGACTCCATTGCATACATGCATATATTAACATAAACGTAATGTAACGGGAAAAAAAAAATCAACAAAATTCTGGCCTGGGTTTCTTGTGAATCGATATGCAACCCTTCTGGTGATCCCTGAAAATTCTGATCTCAGAGCAATCCCTCAAGTCCTCAAGACTTACATATTGTTGCTTCACCATTCTAAAGAAATCAACCCCACTGTCATGTATCCAAATATAAGGGTGGCAAGTCTCATCATAATAATACAAAAAACTCTTTATTCCTCCACCTCTAATTCCACTACTTCCACCCACACCAGGCATGTAAGCCTTATAAATGCTCTTACACTTCAGCCTCTTTGACGAACCTGGCTTCAGAGTGTGAGCTTTCTTCAATATCGACCCGACCCTAATCTGGAGCTCCACCGGCTTGTTGCTGAGGTTCCAAATCCTTGTTCCAAGTCCCATGACCTGAGTTTGGTCTCGACATCCATTGAAGCACCTAACAAGTGATAGAAGGTTAAGCTTTGGCATTTCTTCTGGGAAGGATGATGACTCAAAATGACTGGAAACTATAGACTTTGAAACGACCATCTTTTGTGGTATAAAAGATCATTCAATCAACTTTTTTGATGAAAAATAAACTCCATAACTTACGGCGGTGCCCTTATATTCTATGCTGGTCGAAGAAATTTGATCATTAGGTTGTGGGTCAGAGAGAAGGCCACCAACTGATTGTGCACCTGCTTGCTGATCATACATGCAAGGATACATGTTCTCCATACCTAAGTTGGTTGGTTATGCAGTATGTGTGTGTGTGTACGTGTGTGTGTGTGAGAGAGAGAGAGATAGAGAGAAAAATAAGTTAGTTATGAAGTGTTTTGCAGTTCACCCATACGTGAGTGTCCATCCAAATTGATGCCAGCTAAGATTTTTAAGTCACATCTGCAAGAATTCCTAGTGCACAACGCAATGAAAAGCTCACTTTTTTGACAAGTCAATGCAATATAAAGTTTATGTCTGGAGGAATGCATAATTGTAGAATAAAAAACCATAAAAAAAAGAAAGAAAAAGAAATGTCAAGTTCTCATGAGTTGGGAGATCAAACGTATTTTTTAACAATAACAATGTCAATCATTATGTTCTGTTTCTTTCATCCCTGCACTTATCTTGTGATGAAAGAGACAAACACATGACCATAACTAAGGATGTTATACTATATTAAGAGTATTATATTGACCTTATAAAACTAGGTTTAGAATTTGAAGAATGAAACTCTATGTAATGAAAATAAAATTGAAAAAAAAAAAAAAATCAGAATTATGAAGTGGCATCAACTTACAGAACCAAATCCATAATAATATCTCTAGAGGAGCACTAACTCTTTCACTATGAAAAATGGTGGGGTCCAAAGTATTACCACATTAAACACAAGGAGACAGAGGGATAGCTAAAATTGTGCGTCAAAACCACCAAGAGGCATCAACTAACTTTTTTTGTGTTCATTTAAAAGGATTAAAAAAAAAAAAAGATCCTATCAAGCATGAAAAGCTTCATAATAAGTCTCATATGATGTTGCTTCACCTGTCATCATTACAATATATGCTTTACCTGCAACTTTTGTTTGAAGATTTGAAAAAACAATTCCCTCTTCCCTGCCAAAACATATCAAGTTGAATGTATGTGAGTGCCCATGATGCTGGCCCAGGCCCACCATCAATTTTTCGTGGCTTTCGGCAACACATTACTGTTGATCAGTCATAAACAGTAAACTGTAAGTTTATTGAACCCATCCACTAGAAGACAAGACACCAGAACCAATAGTGAGTGATTGTTATGGTGGTGCCTGGTGGGGTTTGCAGTTTTACCTGCAATACAGAAGAATAAAATGTCAATAATTCTAGATAGAGCAAAACACTAGTTAATTGAGGGCGATAAAAGGCTCTATATGTAGAGGTTGGGCGGGGCCGGGCCTGGTGTGGTGCGTTTGTGACTCTACAGAAAGCGAAGCCGCACTTTACTTACCATTGCAAAAGAAGACCACATACGTCTCAGCCAAAAAACAAAGAATGAAAATAACATTTCTAGTAATATATATGGACTCGCTGTCATCAAAATATACACTAAAATTGAATTGTGATAATTAATGTCTGTACAGGCGAACAAGTATCAATACAAAGATGCCAACAAAATAACGTAAATATTTCCTTCTAAGAAAGCATATCAATATCATTTTTCATGATTGTCTGGACTTCTGGGAGGGATATATCTTGATTAATAGCGGGTGCTGGAGATCCACGGGAGGATCAGCCACCAAGGGTATTTTTGGTGAGGATAAAATATCATCCATGTCCTTGTTTTCAGCTTACGCTTTATCCAAAGCAGACTTCGCAACTTTGGTGACACAAATCAATAGAAGCACTGCAAATAAACCAAGCAGAAAAATTACAGGGAGTTTGAAAAGGTAAAAGGCCAATTATGCAAAACCATGAAGAATTGATAGTAAAAGGGGTTCATAGTGCAAGCTCCAACTTTATAGTGTTCTAAATAACATTATTTTCATATATGAAAATTGCAAACATAAATAGGATTACAACTTTGAACAGGTAACATATATTTGTCAAACTAATGCTAATGAAAAGTTAAGGAACTGATTTAAAAAGTTGACTGTATAAGTAGAAACTCACTAGACACAAGAAGTCCCTAAACAATAAGTTCCTGCATCCACAACAAAGGAACACACGTAATCAGCAACAAATAGAAAAATAAGCCTACCAAAGGAAAAGTAATCGCATGGTTCTCACCCAATGAGTTTTTAAGAAATCACGCCATTTCATGAGTTACATCAGAAAGATCCTTGAGAGTTGTTCCGACATATACCAGCACAAGCATAATTGGCTGTGACAGTCAACACAATAGAGAATGAAAATATAGATCCTTACGCATCATATTCACATATATATAAAACCTAGAACAAACAGAAAGAAAGAAGAAAAAAAAAAAAAAGAGGCATGCACAATTAATCAAAAATCATTTTATGATAAGGTTGCTCAAGGAAGATCCAGATACCATCATTCCCAACCATGTAGCCAGCATATATTCCCCTATTGCAACTGGCGTCACTGACAGGAGGTAATTAAACATGTTAAAAGGAAGTAAAGGAACAAGCCAAAGCAGCAAGACAATCTGTCAAATAAGAGACAAATCAATTTCAAGTATTCATTAATTAACGCACTTAGGAAACTGGAGCTTTATTAGCCAAACAGGCTAAGTATTTCATTGAAAAATATCCCAAATAAATGACATGACAGAACTTGTAATCATGAAATCAGCACTCGTCAAGGGTGATCAATAAATATATACTCTCTTTATTATTCACACACCGTGTGTACATAAAATTAAGTGGGTTTCTGAAGATTCTGAATACACATACACAGATGCAAACCTTGAATCCAGATTTTTGAATAGCAATAGCAACTGCCCAGAACTGCAGATAATCCTTTAACTTGAAAATGACAAACGACCTCGCATTCTAAAAAGAAATTTAAACAGAGATTATAATATCCGTTTATAAGAGAAATTACACAAAATAAAGAAGAAGCCTAAGAAAAAGAAATTTAAACTGAGATTATAATATCCGTTTATAAGAGTAATTACTCGAAAAATAATTTAGAAGCCTAAAACAACGTAGTTCTAGAGAAAAAGAATGTCCTTTTTTTGGTGAAGGGAGGAAAAGTAAATGTCTTGCTACAGAACCTTATCGAAACCAGTTTGGGAGAAAATATGCTATTTGAAAATGGCACTACCAACTATTCAAAATTGCTGCTTAACATGGAAGATTTCATATATATATATATATATCATTTTTTCTTTCAACCTGTACATACACGTTTGAAAGGTATTAGTAGTAGTCACATCCTCTCTTCATTCTCTGCTTCCTTTCTTTCAACAGGATCTAGAAACCATAGAAAGTTACGTGCTGCTTAACAAGGAAGAGTTTATATATATATATACACACACACACACACACACATACATATATATATATATATATATATATATATATATATATATATATATCATTTTTTCTTTCAACCCGTACATACACGTTTGAAAGGTATTAGTAGTAGTCACATCCTCTCTTCATTCTCTGCTTCCTTTCTTTCAAAAGGATCTAGAAACCGTAGAAAGTTACGTGCTCTATAGAGAGAAAAACAGTTGGTTCAGTTTCTTATGGCCCTTGAGCCTCTTCTATGTGCTGTTCTTCATTTGACTCCTCTTCCTACAGTTGATGGTGCAGTTTGTAAACTTATTGCTGAAGAGAATAGCTTTCGAGTTGCTAGTAGCAGCTCCACTTTTTCACCATCTGTCTTTTCTATTCCTTCAATTCAGTCCCCTCTGTTGCCTACTCCTCCTGTTCATCTTGTAGAAGTTACAGGGAAGCCAAACTATTGTGTTGCAAATGATGCGTAGTTTTTGTCATCAGAAAGGTCATTGGCAAATTTATTGTCCTAAGCTTCAAGGATGCTCTTATTTTCAGGCGGGAAGCTTCAAGGACACTCTTATTTTCAGGCGGGTCAACAATCATTTGTTCCTAAGAGTAATCCTCAACAGCAGCCCTATCCTCTGAGTGTCACTTTCAGCAGTCATCTCGTCTTCCCGCCGGGCTTGGAACACCTGCTTTTGACATTATATATATATATATATATATCAGAGCATGGTTATAAAATCCAAAAAGAAAATAATTAATTGGAATTAGATTACCTGAATTTGGATGAAAAGAGTTGTACCGAGTAGATTTAAAGTCAATATTGCAAATTTCGTAAAAAATTGTTGGAAAGAATTCATCATAGTTACCTGCCCTATTTACTGTTTAGACGACATATTAAATATTCATAAAGAATCCTTGACAGAAGAATATAATAAATATATAAACCAAATCATTAGCATAATGAATTTAAAGATATATTTTACAAAAGAACATATAACCATCATTGGACAGAGTTGTTTGAATTAAAACAAAAAATATATCAAGAAAATAATATAACCCAAGAAGATCTTGAAGAAGCTAGAGAAGCTAAAGCCTTTGAAGATTATCTGTATTCTCTAAGAGAAAGAGAATTATTGACTCACCAAAATATTCAAGAATATTTAGACTTAAATGATTGGTATTATCAATTAGAATAATTTAGTTTGTTTATGAATTTTAAAGAATCTGAATTTTGAGAATTCAGAAAAGACATATTTAAAATTCAAAATCAAAACTCAATATTTTCTGAAGAATTTAAAATAAATTGTTCAAAAGTTTATACAAAATTTTTAGATAGAATACTTTGTATCATATTAAAAAATAAATCCCCTGAAATTAAACAAATATTTTAGTAAAAAAGAAGATAAAGATTATATATTTCATAATATAGCGAACATAGAATTTATTTTTAAAGAACTTCTTGAAGGAGAAGAAATTTTACAAGAAAATTATGGGACAGACTCAGTTTATTACTGGTCTAGAAAAAATTTATGAATGTCATTCAAGAAGAGTACGACAAATTTTTACAAAAAGCGTGTATAGAAAACCTTGATATCTGGACTTATTCTTTAGAAGAAAGACAAAATCTAATTAAAAAATATTCTAAATATTTAGACCAAGTTCTTTGTATAATATTAAAAAATCAAACTCCAAAACTTAAAGAAATATTTTACAAATATTTCCAAAACAATCTACCTGAAAAAATAGGTTTCCTCCACGAAGAAATACTTAAATACGAATTTCATTAGCAAGAAGAATACTTAAGATTGGAAGAATACGCTACAGAATATCTAAAAAGATAGATTATAAAAGGATTGATTATTTAAATTTAGAAATAAATTTAAAACCCAAAACTATAATAACTGTAGATAATTATAAAATAAGTTGTAGATTTAATCAGAAATTTAAGCATTTATTACATACAGACGAAACCCCTCATTTAAATAGTTTAACAGACATAATCATAAATTTAGGAGAAAATTTAGACAAAAACTTAGAATCAACTAATAAAATATTAAATATAATCATTGAATCTTTAAAAAGTAAAAGCAAAACTTTAAAAAAAATCTCTGAAAAATTAGACTATATCAAAAATCAAAACAATTATAATACTAAGAGATTAAATAAGATAAATTTAAATTATTTTCCTTTAAAATCATAAGTATCTAGCATAATTAAAAAGGAGATAGAAAATAAAAATTTACTACAAGAAGAAAAATTTACAAAGATAGAAGCCCTCTTAGAAGAAATAAAAAGAACCTCTTTAAGTTAATGACATATGAGTATTATAAAAAAGTTCAAAAAGAAGTAGAGATATATTCAGAAAACAATAATAAAATATATGAATACGATATTGGTTACAACTATACCAATAAAGCAGCTGATCTTTCTGATAAGATTATCATTGCTCAAAATAACCTAACAATTCAATTATTAGAAGATATTTTGAAAAAATTATCCAAAGGAAAAGAAGTCGAAGTTACTAATTTAACACCTTCTGTAATTGATAATTTAATAGAAGAATTTAATAAAAAGATAAAAATTCCAGAGAATAAAAAACCTTTAATCTATTCAACATTTTTCAAAAAACCAGAAAATCAACAGAATGAAGTTGAGACCGTTCACAGGAATCAGTAGGATGAAGCACCTCAAGGTCTAATTCTTTAAGAGAATATAATCTATCTAGTAGAATTTTATCAAGAAGAAATTCTACATAAGAACCTATAGAATTAGAAGAACATATAGATATAAATAAAAATTTAGAAAACTTTAGACAACAACCTCTAAATTTATTAGATCCAGAAATATTATATCAAAATAAGGGGTTTTTTTAAATCCCAAGGTTTAATTAGACATGTAAGTGAATTAGAAGTTGAATGTCTAGAAAATCAACATTTAAGTTTTGAATTTATAAATAAGGAATCCAAGAAAAAACTTGAACAAAAAGAAAGAAAACTTATCCATATTGAATTATTTATAATAGGAGTAAAAGGACTTATTAGGAAAAAGGTTGGATGTAAAGTTTTAATATGCTTATATGACTCTAGGTGGAGTAAAGAAAATTTTTAAAAAAGGTATAATATCTATGCCATAATTAGATTTAAATTCAAATGTAGGAATATTTTATTGTACACCAGATAAGCTAATGTCAATAAAAGATTTTAGTAAACATGTTAAACTTGGAATACAAGTTAAAGGTTTTGAAGGATACCAGGATGGAAATAATTTATTAATATGTAGAGCCTTCCTAGGAAAAGCCTTAAATAATGGAAATATAAATAGTAAAATTAAAGTAGATCATATGATTAAAGTTTTAGCAAGTAAAGGAATTAAGATGGTTAAACCACCGGAGTTTAGTGTAGAAGAACTTGCGGCTTAGAATGGAATATAAGTAAATTTATAAAAGAAAAAGATAATAAAAGTAGGAATAATATATCAAGATAATCAAAATAATTTAAATCTAAGATTTCTAAACTATGAAGATCGTCAAGCCCCAGATGACTTCATAGAAGAAACTGACAGTAATACAACTGTTGAAGTATTAAGAAATAGAAATGTGGAAAACAAGTCAATGGAAAGAATAGAAGAAATATCTAGCTCCAGAAAAGATTGGATAATATATCCAAAAGAATTAAAAATGAAATTAGACAAATTTGAATTAGCCGAATTAGAATCACATATATTTAAAACAGAAGCAATAACTGAAAATGAATGCCTATAATATGATAAGATAGGAAACATATGGGTTAAAGAAATAACTCAAGAAAATAACAACATAGACCCTGACATTATTACAAGATATTTTAATAGTAAAAAAACAAAAAGTAAAAGAATTTAATAATAAAATATTACCATCTATCTTCTATAAAAAATAGAACACGTAAGAAAATACAATAAAAATAGAACATACCAAAATAAATTAAACTATTATGCTTGTGGTCAAGGACACTTTGCTACGAAGTACCCAAAAAGATAAAACTTATATAATAGAGAAAGTCTAGTTACTGAAACTAGAAGAGAAAGATCTCTTAAAAATAGATGATAAAATGTTATCTAATGAATCTATATAGTATTGTTAGTGAAGAAATTATTAAATATAATCCAAAAGAATATGATTTAAATGAAGGAAGCCTTGTTAAAGAATTTAATGATTTTAAAATACTGATGGAAAAACTAGAATGTAATCATAATTGGAAAAAATGATTAGGAAGTGATTCTAAACCATGAACAGAATGCACGAAGTATCCAGGAAGAAAACAAAGATATCAATGTGCAAATTGTTACATAGAAAATTGTAAAGATTGCTTAATAATTTTAAAATAATTACCTGATGAAAAAATTATAAAAGAAAATAAAGATGCCTATATCTTAAAAATAGAAAATTTAGAATATAAAACAAAAATCTTAAAAAATAACATTAAACTTCTTGAAACTAAAATAAATATATAATTAAAAGAAAAAAAAAATTAGAACATATATTAAAAGAAAATGAAAAATTGAGATTTATAAATCTTATCGAACAAATATCTTCTGAACCAATAACATTTAATTGTAATAATAGCGAACTAATTGATCAATAAGTAGATGTCAAACTTATTTTATCTACGGGAAAAATATTTTTTATAAGAGCATTAATTGATTCTGGATGCACTAGAAATGTTATTAATAGCAGAATACTAGAACCCTTAGATTGTTATAAGTTACCCCCTAAATTAAAGTTAACAGAAAGAGGAACAAATAATACTCCATATGAGTATAAATATCAACTTAAAGAATCTAAAATACAATTTTATAATCAATGCGAAATTTATGGTCCTGACTATGATATTATAGATATCATTCTTAGACCATTAGAATTTGATGTAGATCTAATCTTAGGATTACATTTTCTAGTTAAAGATAATGGAAGATTTCTTGCAACAAGAAATCATTTACAATTATTTAAAAATACTATAATATCCCCTTTAAAAACTCCATCTATTCCAACCTTCCCCTATAATACACCAGAGTTATCAGCTAAGCGTGGTGGGCAACCCCCAACACTTAAAAAATTTATAAAAAAATCTTAATAATCCTAAGAAAACCACTGACAAAACAGAATTAAAAGATTTAGAAAAAGGGATTAGAAAAGCATTAAAAGAAATAGACAGTAATTGTACTAAAGAAAAATGTAGATGCAAAATTAAAGGACAATGCCAGGAGAATATTGAATCTCAAAAACCTAAAATAGATAGTGAGAATATGTGTATAATAAATCTAGAAGAAATTACAAATGACTATGTTTGTCCCCAAAAACTAGAAAATATTTTTCTAAATAAAGAAATTGAAGATATTATCCAAGAATTAGAAAAGTTAGAAATAATAGGAGAAAAACCTTTAAAATATTGGAAAAAAAATAAAACTATATGTAAACTTAGACTCAAAAATCCTAATATAAGAATAATAACTGCAAATATTAAAGTAACATTTGAAGATGAAAAAGAATTCAAATTACATATAAAAGAATTGCTAAAAGAAGATTATATAAGAAAATCAAACTCTAGACATAAATCTGCTGCCTTTATAGTAAGGAAACATAATGAAATTGTTTGAGGCAAGAGCTGCATGGTCATAAATTATAAAAGACTAAATGATAATACTTATGAAGACCCATATAATATACATGACAAAGACAGTCTTTTAATATATATACAAGAAAGTAAATATTATAGCAAGTTTGATTGCAAAAGTAGATTCCATCAATTTATGATGAATAAAAATAGTACAGAATGTACAACATTTACTACACCATTAGGACATTTTGAATGGTTAGTAAAGCTGTTTGGATTAAAAAATGCGCCATCTGTATATCAAAGAAGGATGAATGAAATATTCCTTCCATATAAAGAATTTATTTTGGTGTATATTGATGATAAACTTATTTATTCAAAATCTTATAAAGAACATATTGGTTATTTACAAGTTGTTTTTAAATTATTTAAAGAACACGGAATAATTATTTCAAAAAGGAAAATAGAATTGTGTAAACAATATATTAAATTTCTTGGTTTAGAACTAGGAAAAGGAGCTGTAAAATTACAACCTCATATTACTCAAAAAATTCTTAATTCTCCTGATGATCTTAAAGATCGAAAAGATTTACAAAAAAAAAATTAGGAATATGTAATTATGCGAGAAATTTCGTAAAAGGTCTTAGAAAATATCTTGGACCACTTTATAGCAAGACAAGTTTAAAAGGCCAAACATATTTTAATGAAGAAAATAAGAAGCTTGTTAGAAAGATCAAAGAATTAATTGAAAAATCAAAAAATTAATTTTTGATTGACCTCCTCTAAAATTACCATTACACATAGACTATTTGATTATTGAAACTGATGATTGTGATATTGGTTGGGGAGCAGTTTTATTCAAAAAACTCTCAGAATACTCCGAAAAATCTGAAGAACAAATTTGTCGATATTCTAGTGGAGTTTACCATGTTAAAAATTTATCCTCTATAGATTATGAAATATAAGTTGTTATTAATAGTTTAAAAAGTTTTGAAATATTTGTTATTAGAAAGAAATTTACAATCAAAACTGATTGTGAAGCTATTATAAAGTTCTATGAAAAACAAAATGAAAAGAAAATTTCTCAAAGGAGATGGACAATATTTAGAAATTATATCATAAATAATGGTCTACACAGGGTAAAGATAGAACATAAAAAGGGTAAAGATAATTTCATATCTAACTCTTTATCAAGATTACTCATTTGATTTGTAGATGGATAAAAATAAATCTCCAATGGTGATTAAAGCTATTGCAAGTCCTTCAAAATCTATCCAAAAAGCATTTACTTCTGAAGAAGAAGAGAAGAAGAAGATTGAGTTCCGGGAGATATTTTTATATACTTTACCCCAGAACAAGTATGCTTTCCAAACTAAAACTAGTCCAACAATCGTGGATAAATGTTTACTTGATAATCTATGGGCTGCACATCACCAACATTTGAATGACCTTAAAAGCGAAAAAATTATCATACTTTATCTCTGTCATGAATGCACTCGCATATTATTTAAAGGATCTTTAAAAGAAGACAAAAGACAAATTTGCCTTTTATACAGTCTTTCAGGGAAATATAACTGGAGTCTTCCATATTTGGCCAAAAGTGGTAGAAGCTATAAAAGGCTATACTGGAGCAGTATTTAAAAGGTTTAGTAGACTAGATGAAGCTTTATTTGTTGCCAGGCAACATTTTGGTCTAAATTATTATATTTTTCCAAGTCTTAGGACTAATCCAAATTTACCAACTACTATAGTGCATGACACTGACAAAATTCTTTTCTGTGATCATTGCATGACTATGGAAAAAAAAAATTAGAAATTTCAATATCGAGATTTCAATTATAAGAAAATATAATGATCAGCTTGTTGCTGAAAATGCAAATTTTAGAAAAGAAAATCAAAAGTTATCTCAAATTATTAACAAAGAAAAAATTATCGAAAAATATGAATTTCACGAAATTGCATCTACTTCAAAAATTGTTCCAGCTCTTTCACCACAATTTAAAGATATGATGGATAGTATGATGAAAGAAGTTGAAAAAATTAGAAAATGTAAGTGATGACATGCTAGATGCTGAACCTTTATCTGACACCTCCCCCGGATCTGAAAACAATTACCAGGGAAGAGACGATTAGCTAAAGTATGTGGCTGAGAAGAAGATGCGGGAAGATATGAAAAGATATATGCATGACAGAATATGGACACGTTTCCAAAAATATAGAGTACACTTTTCGAAAAGTTTTACTTTCCAAAAAGTAGATACTCTTTGTTTTTAAAAGTTGGTCCTTCTGTATAAAATATTTTCTTTTAAAGTCCCTAGTTGCCTACTATATAAAGGCATGTATTTGTAATAAAGAATCATCGAAAATTTTAGAGAGTTGTAGAAGGCAAGCAAGAAGGTTTCTCTCTCTCTAAAATAAGTAGAAGCAAAAGCTCATGTGCTGAGGCAGTATTGTATTGTAATCTTTCGGTACTAATCTTTCAGTTCTATATATATTAAATTTCTTAAAAACTCTCTCGGGAATCCTTCGAAAGGGAACCTCCCAGTAATTCAAATTTAAGATATGTCTAACCTCTAATCATAATTACATATTATTGTACATTCTCATGTCTTATGTATATTTCTGTGTCAATATTTCTGTATGTTTAATCCGTTAATATTTAATCAACCACAAAGGTAACTTAAAAGAGATAAATATGCCCTAATCTTGTTAAACGCCGAAATTAAGACATATTGCATAGGTTATATCCCTTAGAGGCCGTTTTAAGCCAAGAAGGCATGTGAGGCTGTAAGGTGTGCCTGTGGATATCATCTTGGTCCTTTATGTTTTAAATTGTTAGGTGACTGAAGGATTTATCTTGAGTTATTATTCTCTTTTAAGAACACCAAAAAAAAAAAAAAAAACAAAACAAAAAAGGCCGGCAAAATTATATATATATACACATACATACATACATATACACACACACATAGATCCAGGTTTTTACCAGAAAAAATGTGGATGTAAGCACTTACTGTTCTACCAAGAAGTAATGCAGCAGTTGCACCCACAGTAGCACCAATAGAATCAGTAACAAAACCCACAGGCAAGCCAAAGAGATAACCACCACCCAGCTGGAAGAGAGAAACCGGATTTAGCATTTATAAAATAAGGTAATCGTAAAACCATAAAAGTGAGTCCACATATCAGTGTGAGTTTTCTTCAGAAGGATCCTGGAAAGTTAATAAAAATAACACTGTTAAGATGAGTTTTAAAAAAGAAGAAAAAATTAATCAAATTAGCAAACCAATTGGGTATCCTTAATAATCATCTTCGTTGCATCAGCCAGTGTGTTACTAAATCAAAACTGAATAATGCATAACACCGTACATACAACTACTTGAATAAAAAGCACTGGAAAGAGGTATGTTCAGATGGACAGCATAACATAAGCTTATCTTCATAAGTAGAGTTGGGAAAACAATCTTGGTATGGTAAGGATTTTTAGATGAGTACTTTTATTTTTTCTTTAGATAAAAGAAGAAAATTTTGGGATGACTATTAATAATGAAGTGTTAAAGATGGCATAGATTTTATGGAAACAAGATTTATCCGTGTAGCTGAGCAGGTATTGGTTCTTACATTAAGTACTGATGTTGGAACTGCTAAAACCGTTAAAGAAATATATGCGACAGCCCTGCAAATTCCACAAGCATGTACCCATTAAGACCATCAAGCCCAACTAACAAAAAAATGAAAAAATTACTCTCTGTGTCCAATAGAAAGAGGTTAAACACTTAAACTTGCAATCTAAGAAAAAATGTCTCCAAAGTATTCTAGTATACATAAAAAAGGAAAAAACATAGGCTAGTGAGTCTAGTGACAAGAATTTACTGTTGGACCATGTCACCATAAATAACGCCTACGAAATTTTCAATTTCTAAGTCTCATTTCTAAGTTGAAACCTCTGCTAGCCTTCCTAGTTACTCCCATATAGTCTTGACACATTAAATGCAATATACAATAAGCAATTAAGCATCATCAGATTCAAAAATGTATGGGAACAAGTTGATCAAAGATAGAAATCATAATTGATGCTTTGTGGTATTGTTTATATTGTTTCCAAAAATGGCTGCGAGACCGAGTTGGCACTCTACCTCTCAATTAAAAAAGTAATTAAGCAAACACGCAGGGTTAATTGTGTACGAAAACACGTGTCATTAAAAAATTAGACTACTCAAATATGGTAAAAAGATCTCCACTCAAAAAAACAAAAAATAAAAATAGTAAAATAATCTATAAGAATATACAGTAAACTAGCATGTTATCATTACATTCTATTTTGAAAAGAAATCCTAGATAAGCATGCTTCTGTACCTGTTTATAGACATATTACTTCCTTTTCTACCTATTGTTTTAAACTACTTGAGTTATATAGATTACCATTATCAAGCCCATATAAAATCAACACAATCACATAATAAAGTTTAACGAGATGCGTAACGTCATAGCTGAGAACTCTACTTACAGCACTAGAGGGCCCCAAGGCCCTGGGGCCTTGCTCCACCCGTAACAGGGAGTCCTTCAGTATCTGCAAAACAATAATCCGTTAAGAATGAGTTACACGATATATCATATAATGTTTAATCATTTACTATATATATATATATATATATATCCTGCATTGTCATAAGAGTTATTCTAAACTCCACATGCTCTTAATATCCAATACAAAACCCCTCTATCACCAACATACCAAACTGCTTTAACAAAAGAAAATACAAATTCAAGCCAATGGAAGAATGACACCATACGCAAGTTGGTGTCTTTTTCCTTTTTAACTTTTGATAAGTCAGGCAGGTTACTGTCTCAGCCCAAAGGAACAATAAAAAGAGGAAAAGTCATCACTGACTATTTAAAGTAAGAGTTTGTTAGGATAAAATTAGTCTTGCTGGAGTACTTCACTTGGTGGTCTTGTCCTTGGATATCCATGTTCTATATGGCTAAAAATATCGAGAGACATTGAAATGCATTTAGGATTCTCAAAATTTTATTCGTTATAGTGTGTGTGATGTATTACTAATGAATTAAACAGCACAAGCAATAAATTTTTGAGATTTGGACAAAACAAACTACCCATTTCCTCATCTACTCTTTAAATAAACTACCCACTTCCATGTATATGCTGTAAATGCATGAACTAACAAAGAAACAAATAATGGAACCTTTTCAAACAAAAGATGAAGTAAGCCATATTCTAGCAGATAATATGTCAGGACTGCAATGCCTTAGTGATAATAATAGTATGGGAGTATTAGTTGACTTGTAGAATACTCTAAGACACTAGAAGTAGCACTGATAGCCTATAAATAAGGAGTAGTATCTGATGTAAGGATTATGATGAACGTTGAATAAAATCTTTCCCTCTTATTTTCTAATCTCTCTGGTCTCTCTCTATCTCTCTCTCTCTCTCTCTCTAAAATCTGTCTCTAATCTCTCTCTAGTTTCTCTCTCTATAACTAACTCTACCTCTGTTCCTTTCTCTATTCCTACTCTCTCTCTCTAAATCTCTATCTATACCTCTGCAATTAACCAGAAAAGCTTAAAAATACAGTCAGGATCATCACTGATCCTGACATACTACTAAACAGTTAGAAATTCATACTTTCCTTTATTCAGAGTACTCATATTGTTAAATTCTGAGTCAGAACAACCTATGAAGATTATCAACAAAACAACTGAGACAAGCAAGACCAACTTCAACAACAATTACATAAGCCCAAGAGCAAATCCCTAAAATTAAGTAAATACTCTCCCGTTTCAAAATACAAAAGCACTATTGACTTGGAAAATTTAACTTATAACATTTTTAAACTTAAAATTACAAGAATTTATTTGATTGCAATCAATGCAACTGTGAAAAGCATGAACTGTTTGAAAAATACTAATATTACAACTATCAGTTACAAGAAACAATTTTTTCAAAACTCAAATGAATTCATGTTAATTTGAATTTGAAAATGTTCGAAGTTGACATTTAACAAGTAAATGGGAGCAGCACAGTGTAAAGCACCTACAAAATCATATGACCAGACATTATCCCAATAGTACCTATTCTAACTACAGAAAAACCAGTAGAATCAATAAATCAAATATTAGTTCTTGTAAGATAAAAATAGATGAGACCCAGATGGAAAAAATTGAACCTTTTCGACAGGGAGAGTGAGAAAGGCGATAGGAATGGTGGCGATAAGGACGATGAGAAGGGGAATTCTGAAAAAATAGACCCAATTGACCCCATTGCTAGCTTGCCAAGGTCTTGTCTTGATCCTCACAAACTCAAATGTTAGCTAAAAACTTTACCAGCAGTTGAATATTGTCTGGTGAAAAGGATTAGAATTTAGCAGAGAACCTCGCCTCTCAGTTTGCTTTTTTCGAGACTTCCGCGTTCAAATATTTACTTCCCACGTATACGTAGAGATCCCAAAAGGACTGATCTGGTACTATCCGTTAGGACGAATTAAGATCCGGTCAGATTTTTAAAATATCAAAAAAGTTTAATAGGTCGTCGAGAAATACTGGTTTAAAGGTTGGTATGATCTAGATTAATTTTTGAATTAGTCCTGATTAAAGATCTGTTTAGACCCTGTGTGAGCCCATGTTAATTTTGAAAGTCTTATGAAAATTCGGTAAAAATTATTAAATATAATAATAATAATTTTTTTATTTTTAATATTTTTTATAAAAATTATTAAATATTATAAAAATAAATTTATAATTATCTAAAATTAGTAACTACATAAAATAAATAATTATGTCAAATAACTAATTATATGGAATAATTATATAACTACATGTATAACGTAATTATATAAAGGTCAAGGTTCACAACTAACATTAACTATGGACCTGTAGTTGTCCAATTCATATTGGTCGTCCAAAGTAAGATCCAACGGTTGTACTTATTTGAATTTTTGCTATATAACCAAAAATAATAACGAATCGTAACATTAATAACCGTGGACTGGGGGAATTACCTTAATACCCTTATATTGAGTTTTGCTTCATAAGATCCTCAGTTATCAACTACATATTATTCACAGTTAATAATTGCAGACTGAGCTTTGTACTCCACAATTATTAACTCCAAACTGTCCGCAGTTAATAACTGCGGACTAAGCCTACCTTGACATGATTAGAATCCATTCGGAGGAGCAGGTGTGTTGGTTCACATTCAGCCAATTGGATTCAAAAGTTCGTAAATACCTTTGATTTTAGACCTCAAAACGACAAGTTTGTTCTTAAGTTGTAACATTTAATTGAGATTTTATACTAGTAAAGTAAAGATGCCATTGTAATTGAATTTAATAGTAATATACATTTGTTAAG
>JAUMHB010043467.1:0-18058 GCA_032359685.1 Pittosporum tobira
TATTATTGATAAACAAACAGCCTATAAATAGACAAATACATAACTGAAAGCAACAACATGAAAATAGGCACTATCCCACTATCTGTAAACTATCCCACTATCTGTAAACTGAAATAAACTTACCCTAAAGACTAGGACAACCCAAACGTGCAGAATTATTAGATTTTCTCAACACTTACTTGGGTTGAAAAAAGTAGAAACTTTCCTTTGAAATAATATCCATTCCTACTGCCGCTCCCATCCCTCCAAAAGACCGCACAAATTAAAGAGAGGAAGAGAAAGAGGAATCCAAGTAGAACTGCTGATGTGGCACAAGTAGTACAACTGATCATAGAAGGGGTCAGCAGTAATAGTAGCAGCATACCAGTGAGGCTTTCACTATGCACGCACATAAATATATATATATATATATATATATGTTAATGACTCGTGAGTCAAGTGGCGAGTGATTACAACTATATATAAGCCTATGGGGTGGTTGCAATAGCTATGAAAAAGAAAAAATTATGCGAGTGATTACTACTATAAGCCACTTTAGACATCAGATGAGACGTACGAACGATGATAGGATTAGGATTCCATCAAGACATTCAAAACCTGCAAATGATCGATCCCAGCCATTCACTAATTTAAAATTAATGGAACAACAAGGGATAAAGCAAAGAATTAAGCAGCTCCTCAAAAGAATGAATAAATTTAAGTTCACTAATAGTAAAAGTTGGGTTCTTCCAAGTTGTGTGCCTGCCTGCAGAACCATCCCAATTCCCATCCAAGTACGTAGGAGGAGGAGGAGAACTACTACTTTCGCTACATAAAGAGAATCGAAGTCCCTAGGAAACTATGACACAGTGCATGCCCTCGTGATATCTCAAATCCAAATGACCCCATAGGATAACACGTAGGAATGCTGCCTGGAATTCTCTAAACAAAAGAAAGAAATTACTAATGAGCTCATAAATTAAATGAACAGAACTCAAAAAAAATTATCGTTGACCTCAGGTGGTTGTTAAAACCACGGGAGAGTGAGTGGTAGTAGACCAAATACAAACACCAATTTAGTTCAACAGAAAGTTATTTTAAAAGATAATATCTAATTAAGGTATTCAAATGGAGTACTTTGTATTAAAATGGAGTACTTTGTATTGTACTAGTAACTATTTAAGTATGGTAAGTTTAGACTCTTAACTGGTTTCAATTTACTAAATGAGACGCCGTTAGGTTAGTTATTTACTCCATTTTTGAGCTCTTCCTTTTACACACACGCACTACGTATAAATCTTCTTCGCTTTTTCTCTCCTAAAACAGCTCCACGCTCGCCATCTCTCTATTAAAAACCCCAATTGATACTCAATTAGGGTTCTTGTGTCTTCTAAACACTCACATTTACACCCGACCCATTGGCATTCAAGAAAGAAAGAAAGAAAGAGGGAAGCTTTAGGTGGAATATGAAATTAGTGGGAGAGGTTTGCTATGAAAGGTTGGAGGAGGTGGTGGTATAGTGGAGGAGGAGAAGGGGTTTTCGTTTGGGCAGCAAATCATAACCTGCATTTCTGCTGGAGATGGTTTTCTCCGGCGTCGGCAGCTCAACGGCCGCCGATCCGGTGGTCCTTGGTCTGTGGACTGATGCTGTTTGCGTTGGGTTTGATTTCGTTGTTTACTGGACACGTGGCTTCTGATCTTGAGTGGTACTCCCAGAGACTAGTAAAGCGTACTTGGTACTACAAGCTGGTAATCCACCTAAACTCTCTCACTCTATATTAATCCATATACTATATATGTTGGTATTATATAATAAGCTCAATTTATATATAGTCTTTGTCTTTGCCATATTTCTTTCTTTTATTAGGGAAACGGATTTCACTTGTCCAAGCAAAATATATAATGTGAGGCACAGTAGTTACAGAAAATATATCCAGCAAAATCAGCATTTTTAACAAAACGTGCTTAAAATGTACAACAAAATGACACCATTGTATTAAAAATGCGAATTTATCCTGCAGGATACATGATTATTACAATGTACCAACCTTTTTCTCATATAATGCATCTAGTATGGAAGCTGTGTGTGGACTACCTTGTGAAAGAAAATTCTCAATGTGGTCTGATTTATTGAAATAACTATGATGGAACAGGAATAATTTCAGTGTTGTTTTTTTTATTTCTTTAAAATACGTCTGGTTCTGCATCTCCATCAGGAAAGACAGGTCTTGAGTTGATAGAATGAGGGGACTATATGTGTAACTGAAAGGTGAAGGTAGAGTTTCTCATCTTAAGTTTGCGGATGATACTGTTCTCTTGTCTGTCTTTAGGATGTCTTGTCACTCATTTGACTTTTTTGAGGCTATTTTGAGTATGATAGTTAATCCTTTAAAGTGCAATTCTGTTTGTCATATACTCTTCATTGTTTATTGTTCTAGTGGGGGTGGCACCGTGGTTTGAGCGCATTATGTGTAAGTTTTCGTGGGCTGGGATAATGAGAATAGGATCATTTGGTGGAAAGTAATTCTGCATGCAGTCTTAGAGAGGAAGGGGCCTTTACTCACGACCTATTTAAGTGTTCCCTTAGGGGTATCCGAGATCTCCGTCACTTAGGATCCTCATTTGGCTAATAAATGATTAATGTAAATTATAGATCAACTACAGATTTTGTATGGCTGTGTATTCATTTTTCTACCCCAACTTACCATGGATTGTTTCTGGTAGATCTATATATGAACATCTGCTCTATATTCCACTGTGAAAATTGCATGTCATCGTGTCTCACGCCATCTATTAGCATTACTTGTCCCCGTGTGTAATATATTGACATGAAAACTTCAAATTCTGCTATGTCTTATCTTATGATGCCTTTACATAAAACTCTTTCTTGTTACATACATTTTAGGATAGGGCTCGTGCGCCGGTGGATATCTGGAAATCTGAGTTTTCAAAGTTGTACTATGGATGCAGTGAAAGAGGTCCTCATTTTGCTTGTAAGTTGCCTTATCAGTTCCTCTAATTCTGTTTGGAGAAATTTATATATACATATATAACATACATCTCGCTACATCCTTATAATATGTAAGCTTGTATATAGATCCCTTTTTTCTTTGTCTTCATACATCTACAATACTTATACATATATAAAGAATAATATTAATAGATTTTATTGATGTTTTATTTGAAAATCCACAAAATGCTTTAAGAATGTATAATATATAACTAAATTATATGCGATAAACTATTTATGGATATGATCAGATCTTGCAACATTTTGTTAGTTTGGTTTGAGAGAGTGAAATCCTTATTGTTGACTGACAATTAGTCTCGGACCTCCCGTTTTACCTGGGTGCAGTCCTCATTTCGTCCTTTCCCTGTTGTAATTGTTTTATTCATTTTTTTAATACAAGAACTACAAGAAAACGTTACAAAAAATGTTAGGACAGGACTCAGGAATAAAGTAAGAAAATTTGATTACAAGTTCGCGAACGAAGCTAGATTATAGGCTCATGATCTAGATCATATAGGATTGGTGATCACGAGTTGTTCCTCAAACAACTTGTAACCAGTTTGAGTCAAGCTCGACCACAGTTTTGAAGCCCGCTCAGGATCAATAAAAACTTGAGGTATTAGAAATAAACAAGCTTGAGTTCGAGCAAACCATCGTTATTAAAAGTGTGCCTAGGCTTGGGCTCGCTTTTTTGAGGCATAGCGCTGGTGATATGACTCAGGCCTTTTGAGATTAAACCCAAGGCGCAAGAGTGTCTGAGTCGCGGCCTAGGGGATTTGACACAGTATAGGAAAAAAATTCTAAACCAAAATCCAAGAGAAAATCAACTGACCCAAAACAATAAATAAGAAAATCAAACATATTTTTTGGTTATATCCTCCACTGGCAGTATCATTTTAGTTGGTCTTCCCAGTGTCCATGTATTTGTGCCTTAATAGTTGTGCAGCTTTCCCCTTTTATTTTCTCCTGGCATTAAATATTACCCTGACTCTACTGGTGAAACTCTCAGCTGCTGTACGTCAGAAATTTTCAAAGGGTTATTTACTTGTTGCAGCAAGTGGAGGGCTGAACCAACAAAGAACAGGAGTAAGTGAAATCTTTCTTGCTATTTAAACGTCACCACGCACATACTACCTCTGTTCCAAAATATAAGAGTATTATTGACTTTTGAGTGTTGATTTTAAACATTTTCTAATTCAAATTAACATGAATCCATTTGCATTTTGAATTTTTTTTTGAACTAATTGTATTTTTCAAATAGTTCAAAATTATCACAGTTGTATGACTATAATCAAATAAATTAATATAATTTTAAGCTTAGAAATGTCAAGGGTCAACTTTAAAGTCAATAATTCTCTTATATATTTTGAAAAGGAGGGAATATAATTTTCTTATAATCATCTTTATTTGTCCCTATACTTACATGAATGAATTAAACAATTTAATTATGTATCTCAATGATCTAAATTTGCACTCAGATTACTGATGCTGTAGTTGTTGCACGGATTCTGAATGCTACTTTGGTTGTACCGGAGTTGGATCATAATTCATTTTGGAAGGACAATAGGTGAACTCAGATCTTATCAATTTACTTGCACTGTCATAGTTTTTATTTAGTGAGGAATTCAAATTATAGTACTCCCTCCGTTCCAAAATATAAAACCATTTGTGACTTTTGAAAAGTCAAATGGAAAAATTGAGCTAATGCTTAAGCGTTAGAGAATGGGGCCAACAATGTTATCATGTTTTTAATGTATCTATGCAAATATATGTAACTATTCACGATTTTATTAATGGAAATCAATTAGTTATCGTTTTCTTATTCAAACTCTTGCATATATCATGCAGCGACTTCCTCAACATTTTCGATGTTGATTGGTTCATCTCTTCCCTTTCCAAAGATGTCACTATTGTCAAAAGGGTCCCAGACAAAGTCATGAGATCGATGGAAAAGCCTCCATATACTATGCGGGTCCCGAGGAAATCAGAACCTGACTATTATCTAGACGAAGTGCTGCCTATACTCTTGAGGAGACGTGTAAGAATACCATGTAACTCTATTACATTTACAATAAATGTTTTCAATTATACACCAGATATGTACACATACACTTTGTTTTTCTTACCATTGTTTTTTCCCTGATTGGTGCATTTCAAATATATGCAGGTTGTTCAGCTGACTAAGTTTGACTATAGGCTTGCGAATGACCTTGATGAAGAGCTGCAGAAGTTGCGTTGCCGGGTCAATTATCATGCTTTAAGATTTACAAAATCCATAAGGAGTATTGGTCAGAAGGTTGTGACTAGAATGCGGAAGATGGCAAAACGCTTCATAGCAGTTCACTTGAGGTTTGTTATTTATTCAGTATTGAAAATCTTACGTGTATTATTTGCTTTTGGTTGATTATTGGCCTTTTTCTTCAATTTCTTTATACTCTCAAAATAGGAATAGGAAGATATATATTCCGCCTGTTTTACTCGATAAAAGAAGGGAAAAACACAGTAATTTATATGAATGAGTATTATTATTTATTTATTTTTGGTTTTCAGAGCGAAATATGTTTGTGCTCTTATTTACTGATATACGATTCATTCAGTCATAATACCCTCATTTCCTAGTTGGATGCCTTTTCTTGCTAATTTCCTTGTCAAATGCCCATTGCACCATGAAATTGTATTCAGATTGTATCTTTGTATACATTTTAGCGTAATGACTTTACACTAAATTTCCCGATGTTACCTTGCATTTTATATTTTTTGATCTATTTGTGTGACTTGTGTCAGATTTGAACCTGATATGCTAGCTTTCTCTGGTTGTTACTATGGTGGGGGTGATCAGGAGAGATACGAGCTCGGTGAAATTAGAAAACGTTGGACAACTTTACCTGTATGAATTCTACCATCCAATTCAATACCTCAAGCACTACATATACAGTTTTATTACTAATTTGCCCCTTCATTACAGGTGACAACTCCTGATGGGGAGCGAAAGCGAGGGAAGTGTCCCCTTATGCCACATGAAGTGGGCTTGATGCTGCGGGCACTTGGTTTTAAAAATGACACGTTCCTTTACGTTGCATCCGGTGAGATATATGGTGGGGAAAAGACTCTTCAACCTCTCCGAGAACTCTTTCCAAACTTCTATACAAAGGAGATGCTTGCTGGGGAAGAGTTGCAACCCATTCTTTCCTTTTCTTCTCGTCTTGCTGCCATTGACTATATCGTTTGCGACGAGAGTGACGTCTTCATCACCAACAATAATGGAAACATGGCAAAGATTCTAGCTGGGCGAAGGTACACTCATTTAATCTATATGTTCATACTATTAATTGTCAGAAAAAATAAAATAAAATTTGTTCCTACTATTAATCATCATCATCCTTGATACCACTTCTATTGACCGAGTTCTTAGGTGCCATTTTGATTACTCTTAATACTTGTGTTCTTTTCATGGGTCAAAGGAGATACATGGGGCATAAAAGAACCATCAGACCGAATGCGAAAAGACTAAGTGCTATATTCATGGAACGTGATAAAATGGGGTGGGATACATTTGCAAGGAAGATAAAGTCATGCCAACGAGGATTCATGGGAGAACCAGAAGAGATGAGACCGGGACGGGGCGAGTTTCATGAGTTTCCAGCTGCTTGCATCTGCAAGAAACCATTCAAAACCAACTATAATCCAAATGAGACCTCAAGAAACGTCCCCGAGGCAAGAGCTAAATATGGATATAACGGAGATTATCAAAATGCAAAAACTTTGCAGAGAGTAAACACCACAAGCACGGTGAAAGTGCCGGTGTCTATGTCAAAAGATACCCATGATAATGATGACTTTCTGGCTGACTAGGTGAAACGGAAAACCAAGAAAGTCTTTTTCCAGCTTGAATTTGATTACGAAATCCGTGAGGTAGCCACCCCCTCTCTCCACCATTTCGTCTCCAGTATGCTAAATTGTTTTTATTCAGCATGGCATGCAGGTTGAGTTAATAGCCGAGTTCAGACCTTTGAATGATGTACTGCATACATAATAGTTAAGCTGCAATTGTTCATATGTAATTTTGTATGGTAAATAGTGAGTTGTCACGGTGAAAGAGTGCTACTGCGTACTTTTTGTAAGGTACGAAGTTGCTCAATGTTGAAATGACATTTGACACCGCTATTGGAACACTTTTCACGGGGCTATATTTTGACTAAAGTTCGTTTAGCACACCAAACCTTGCACCCAACTATCTATAGCCTCAAACTTTCATTTGTGTCCCTGTGCTCCCTGAAGTTCGTAATTCGTTTTTGTGTGCACCCTCTAATTTTAGAGTTATACTATATCCTCTTACCATAAATTTAGATTTCTTTACTACCTAGTTGTTTTTAATGTGATAGGTTAAAATTAATAATAGAACCTATAGTAAAATTTTAATTTTACGTGAAAATTATTAACCATCCACAAGTTGGGTAGATGTTTTCGGGAAATAAATTATTACTGCCAATTTTATAATTAATCAATTGTTATCTGGAATATTGATTTATGTTTATTTATGTGCATTTCAAAAAGATAAACAATCACAATAAAATTATTCAAATATGTAAAAATTTAGTTACTATGTTTTGCTATCAAAAATATACTATATAATAATTGGAACCGTCGAGTGCACATAATTATAAAATAAAATTTTTGGGATTCCTAGAGACGAATGGAAGTTTGGCCACTCCTGAAAACCAAGTCTATTTACGGACATTGTAAATAGTCTGTTCGTCCCATTAAAATTGTAACGATTTTTGTTAATATTAAAATATATATTTAATTAGATAAGTTGTTCAAATTATTTTTAATAATATTATTATAATTTTAGATAATAAAATATTAGTTGAAGCGATGAGTCAGTGTTGATACTGTAATTTTAAATATTATAATATTAATTGAAATAATGGACCATAATTTTAGAATAATAAATAAAGTTGTGAGCCATAATGTTGTAATAGATAAAGCAGTGAGTCATATATGATAAAATAATAATAATTTAGAAAATTTACATTAAACTTTTCAAAAAAAAAATAATAAAGTTACAAGTATATTGGAATCGGTTAAAAAATAAAAGTATTTATTTTAATGAGACGAATTGAGTACTTCTTTAAACGTAAAAAGTAAACTAAAGCAATAGAAATGTATAAGATCCAAATTGCTACCGATTTACATGCTGCCAGGCAAACAAGTTCGTTTAATAAAATAACTTGTTTAACTTACAATCTAAATTTAGCTCCATCATTTAAATGCAGTTTTAAATAGTCAAAAAAAACTTATTTATCTTAATGAACTAACCTTAAGTTTGACTCATTTGACTTGAACTTTTATTTTGACTTGAACTTTTATTGAACTTGGCTCTTTACAACTCAAGTTCGAACTCAAGAAAACTCATTTAATTTAACAGCTTAGCTCTAACTTATGAGAAAAAAAAAATCTTTTAATTCAACAAGCTTGAGATTGACTCGTCTAACAACCCCACATGACAACATTTAAAATGCCACGGACAATCAACCCTTGAAAATATGAAAATAAAATTTTCACTCGCTATCAGAAAGCAAACTTTTCCTGCATCAAGTATTTGCAACGCTTCCTTTTTCTCATTAACCCTTTCAGCATAAGGAAATACAATACATAGCCAAAAAATCTCAACGAAAAAAGCAAATAATGATCGGAAAATATTAATCCAACTACAACAATCCAACACGGTGATTATTATCCATATACAGCCCTATCAAAGGCAGAATCTAATATCACATCATAATTCTGACTGTAAGGAACTAATAAGTAAATATTGACATCTACCACCTAGTAGATTTTACAGCTGAAGCATCAGGAACCGCAGCATTTCCTGATTTTATACATCCTATAAATATACACACAATACACTGATTCCTGGAGTCGTACCAATTCTCTTGTGTTTGGACCAAAACATCCTTTTACCCGAATGCTCCTCTCAAACAGATTACTGTTCCCTGTTAAAAATTCCAATAGCCCCTCAGTTCTACGAAACCATGTGACACTACAATCTTGAAATAATCTAAACTTAATACTATACAAATCTTGAATTTTACCTTTGAGATTTACTCCTGATCTGGCTTCTGGGACGTTTGTCATGGGAAACAGAGGGCATCTTTGACATGGTCAGCGAGCTCTGCAAACCCTCTAATAGCTGTAGTAGGAAACAAAAACTGTAAATCCATGCAGCAAAATATCGTTGAAGATCTCTCTCTCTCTCTCTCTCTCACACACACACACACACACACAAACACACATATGTATGTATGTATTCCAGAAATTACAAACTTACCCTTGACGTTGGCTGAATTTTACGAACTGATCTACGGGGCTCAACAACCTCTGGAATAGATTTCTCCTGCACTTCCATTTTTTCAGGCAACCTTCCACCACCAGGTGCAGATCTCCCTTCATTAACCCTTTCAGGGTTCATGTTCCTCAAAGGAGCTTTCTTAGGAGCAACTTGAGCACGACCTCGGGAATAAACTAAGGCTGGGCCTTCTGATGTGTCCTGAGAATTGGAAGAAGACCCGAATTCCATCAAATTCTGCTTATCACCCAAATTATTATTCTCCGCATTGCTCGCATCCTCCGGTATCTGCTTTGGAATTTTAGCAGGTTTGGCTACTGGTTTCCCGGACCTAAGAACTTTAGATTTGTGGCCAGTAGCAGCAGCTAGCTTTTCCTTCGCATCAATTTTAGAATTATTTTTCCATCCACGAGATACTCCTGTTCCTTGAGGAATCAAATATCTAGCAAATTTAACTGAATCACTTGTTTTTAGATTCTTACTGCTCTGGTCAGAATCCAAATTTTTGCTTACGTCGTCCATGAATTTTCGTTTTTTTCCAGGTTTAGGAACACCGAAAACCACCCTCGACGAACCTTCTTTTTGCAAACCAGTTTTCATTGTTCTCTGTGCACCAAGTTTATTCTCAGGCCTTGTGTTCTTTCCAACATGAAAATGTCTTTCATTGACAGATAAAGGCAGTAGTTCTGATTCTACTTGTTTCCTTGATTCTACAAGAGAAATACCACTAGACACCTTGTCCTTCTCTTTAGCCGCTATAGGACTTCCCACCTTCTTCCGCTTTTCCTGTGGCGTATCACCCTAAAAAAATAATAGAAAAAAAATCATGTTTAAGAATAGGCAGAAACAGAAACAGAAACAGAAACAAAAACAAAAACAAGACCAAGACCAAGACCAAGACCAAGACCAAAACAAAACAAAAACAAAAACACATATATACATATGTATATTATATATTTTCCATCTATAATAAGAAAGTTAATTTTAATGATGAAAGTGCAGGGTACCTGGAAAGGGGAAGGAAGCCTGGCACTAGAGCATTCAATCCACTGTCCATCCTGCCAGGTGAGAGTTGGTCGAAGATACCATGCTCTTACACCTGTCGTCTCTCCCAAAGCTGCAAATAAATCGTACAAATAATCTCTTCAATACCAAGTGAAAGTGGAAATTCCAATAACAAAAAGGGACTATGATTTTATACACACACGTATATTTATACATACATATATATATATATATATATATATAGACAAACACACACACACATACCTGGAATATGGACTGTTAATGTAGCTACATCATTTGAGTTTTTCTCCTTTACAACTCCCTCTCGCCAGCTTCACACCAATATTAACAAAAAGAATTAATGAGACATTAAGAGGGTAATTCAATAACATAAAAGATCAAAGATTTAACCAAAATGTATTGTAGCTCAGGAACAGAATTCTTACTCAACTAAGATTTAGCCAAATACAAGTTAAGGGCATGGTTACTAAATTTTGTTTTTAAGTTACACAAAGCGCAAAAAAGATATCAGGGTCATACAACCACCATCTCACACACGCTAGTCACACAAAAAAAAAAAAAGGGAGAAGAAGATAAATGTATATATGTAACTCCGGAGGATAGGAGAAACTTCAGAGACCCTGAGTAATAATCTCAAGGTTGCTGAATTCAACTCACCCCAATATTTGGGGCCAAAATTACCAATGAAAAAAAATTAAAAAATGCATATCTATGTATTTATGTACTTCATAAGTTAAATTAATTAAATTAGCTTGGCTTAACATGATTTAAGAAGATATGCTTACCAATCTTCCATCCATACATCAACTTTGTCTCCGATCGACCAAGTATAATCCAGCACTGCAGCTCTACGTCTCTTCCTAGTTCCTCCGTCAAGGCGCATACTAGTCATAGGATGAGCAATGCGCATTGTGGGTGCCTTAATGCCATCACCTTCAAGTGGCACCCATTCTTTTAGTTGCCCTGACCCTAAAACTTATTAGTTAGTATATGATAATTAATAATCCCTGTCTCACAATTATTGGAACATCTTTTGATGGTTGTGGGGAATAGATGTTAAGATGCATATAAAGTATAATATTTCTTTTTAGTACATTCGTATGTTATATTTTTAGTCAGAAGTTCAAATATTATAAAACTTTAATATTCTCATATACTTTTCATGCATCTTAATGCATGAAATCCATGCCAGATGACCGCTAAAACATGTTGCAGAAGTTCTGGGGAGGAGCCAGATTCGAGATCTTATTGCCAGCTTACCATCATTTGCTTGGAGTTCAGTATAACAGATAAAAGCTTTTCCATCCTTCAAATTTAAAATATTGGCTGAATACCATGCTGCTTTGTAATGACCACCATCTTTAAAAACCTAAATAAAGCATGCATCACAAGTTAATACAGTCTTAACATAAAATAGCATATTAAGAAATCAACAGAGAGACAGTCGTAAAAATAAACCTCAACAAGGCAACCCTCCTTCATCCCATTGTCAATCATCATCCTTGATGCATCTTCAGCAATAACAGAAGCAGATCTTGATCCAGCCTCTGATTCAGGAACAACGCCACTAGTTTTGGCCAACTCAGATGTTCCACTTTGAGCCCTAGATGAATCCTTTTCAAGGCTTGTAACAGTACCTGAAACAACATCAATCATAAAGTGAGCACTAAACAGACCCCTAAAATCTCCTCTAGAAAAGATGACATACCAGGTTTCCTGGTCTCCTTCTCTATACCAGATGGTCCTTTGAATTGTTCAGGTGAAACACGAAGCTCTTCAACATTACTAACTGCCTTAGGTTGATCACCACCATACTCAATGTGTGATTTTGCACCATGTTCTACCGGGGAATTTTTCCAATAACCCACTGGACCAGATTCTACCAACTGGCTCAACGGCAAAGGATCGCCAATAGAAACTATTTTCCCTGCTTGAGATACTGCTTCAGCTGCCAGCTCAGCAGCTTTTACTATCGCATCCAAGTTTTCAGCATGTTTTGAGGCAGCTGAAGCAGCTTCCACCCTCTTCTTAGCTGCTTCCTTAGCAACGGCAATGACTGAACTAGAACCAGTACTGTGAGTTGACTTTCTAGTTACATTCGAGAAAGATACCTCATCAGCCACTAGTTTTGTTTGGGCGGCAATATCTGATGCAATCTTAGCCGCCGCAGCTGCCGCCTTAGCAACAGAAGCAGCTGCCGCTATTGCCATGGCTGCAGAAGCAAGCTTAGATTCGTCATCGGATGGCAAACCGGTAACTTTCTGGTTACCCAACTGGCTCCATACATCATGGCAGTGACCGACTGCGGCAGCAGCATGTGCAGCAGCAGTCTCTGCTTGTAACTTTGCCTCCTCAACTGTATTTACCGTCTCCTCCGAAATTTTACTCTTCTCCATGTTCTGATGGTCAACTCTTCTAGGTTGACCACTCAAGGATATAGGAGATACAGATTCAAGGACTTTACGAGAATTGCTTGTAGATGTAGATAAAAGATTGCTAACAGCAGCAGTGGAGAACGACTCTGTTTGACTTTGACCAAGTAAAGTCTGGTCAATAACCTCAGGGATAGGAGACTTTTTAGACAAATGATTGCTAACACCACTATCAGACACAGAGGTTGACTGATGTAGAATTGGCAATGGGATGAGGCCCAGGCCATCAGTGACGGGGACCTTCTTTTTCTTTCTAGACTTTGGATCAGGCTGGGAAGAAGTCCCTGAAGAAACACTAGCACCCGCACCCGCATGAGCAACATCAAGTGGAGATGTTTGCTTTGTGGCTGAGACAGTTGGGGCAGTTGAATCTTTAGCAGGGGTTAGTTTGACTGGTTCTGTATTAGGAAACATAGAAAAGCGAGCACTGGTATCAAACACAGAAGTTTGTGGAGCCGCCATCCATGAACCAGGAAACTGAGCCTGAGAGAGCCAAGAGGGGCTTTGTCCGACAAAATTTCTTGCACCGGGGGGCTGATAAGGATGCAATGTAGAAAATGGCTGGTGATAATCGACAAGTGCACCTCTTGGCATGCCGCTGGACTGCAAGCCGTGGAACGATGGGGTAGTAGATACATTCCAAAGAGGCGACGAGAGGGGTATTATAGGATTCGCAACCGGTGATGGGATAGTACTACTCTTGCTGCTGCTCTCTTGATTGTTGACGGGTGAAGAAACAACACTACCTTTAAGCGAACTTCTTTTAGCTGATTTATCTGCACCTTTGGTACCTGAATTTTTCAATTCCGAGACAACCGGACGTGATGGTACAGGAGTTTCTGAGTTGCTGGCACGGGTTTTCTGAGCATTAACCCTTTCCACACAGGCACGCCATGCGGGCTCCCAAAGATTCCCACCACCAGATGGCCCAAATGCTGATATCATACAAGCCTCATCAGGTGCAGTTTCTTGCCTGCAAAAACCAAAAAAATTGAGAATATATATATATACAAGGCTGTTAGGATAATAATAATGAAAGAGAGAACAAGACTAACATGAGAGATCCATAAACGAATATCTGTGCTCTCAATTGCACTTGCTGTAGATCAGTAAAAGGCTGTTGAGAAAAAGCAGCTGGAGGAACCGAAGTGTTCAGATCTGGAAGGTTGGATGTAGGAATAGGAAGGACCCCACGTGGTTTTGTACTACTTAGTTCGACATCAACAGGGGACTTCAACTCTTCAAATTGCAGAAGTTGACCCGGCCCAGGAGAACCTGTGAACACCATAGGTGGTGTTTCCTTCACGTGCTTTCCTTTCTTAGCATTTCTTGCTGCTGCCTTGCCGGAACTTCGCCTCGTTTTACGCTCGGGTGTCACTTTGGCACCTGCAGGTGTTACCCCTCCTACTACAGGTGCTTGAACACTTCCGGGAGAAATTTCTGGTGCCATCTTAAGATCTATCTGAATGGTACCCGGTGTCAAAGAAGATCCATCAACATCCTTCATTAGATCATTACCAATCGTATTAGTTAATATTAGGGAAAAAACCATTTTCACCTCCTTTTTTTTTTTGGGGATAAGCAATAGTAGTGAAAAAACATTTAAAATAAATAAGAACACAGAGAAAAAAATACAGCTAATATTTTGCATACATGGACACCGGGAAATGATTGCAAACCCTTCCTTTTTGCTGCTTCAGATAGACCGGTGGATGGGCTGACATCAAAGGTAAAGCTTGTCTCTTCTTTTGAGGCGTCACTTCCAGTATGCAACGAAACGGACTTAACCTTTCCATCATGGTTAAAAGTTGTCTCAGAATGCAGCACATTGTTGACTTTTGACCCTTCAATCCCAACTTGCTGTCCTTTTTCACTTCGTGTATTCTCGGTGCAACTAATGACAGTTGGGGATACACAATTATATTTTCCCAAATTGGGAGTAGTGTCCCCGTCTTTAGATGGAAAGGTAAGAGGAACAGAAGCTTGATGGTCATCTAATGAATCCACTGCAACATCTAATCCAATAATCATTGTAGAATCACAAGATTATAATGACAAAATACTCGGTTACTAGAATTAAAGGACACAAATGTGTTTGGTAACTGAAAAAAGAAACATACTCCCTGTCCTAAAAAGGAAGTCACAAATTAAGAAAGTCCCCACTTAATGGGGAAGAGAAAATCTAGGTCACTCAAAATTTGAATGGCCCCACACAAATAAGTCTTCTATAAATATAAACCACATGATTTCATTCATATACGTGTTGTGACATTCTTTTCAGGACAATTTTTTTTTGGGCTTGTGAGTTTGTTTTTGGGACGGAGGGAGTTTTTGATATCTAGAATACTCTCCGAAGTCCAAACAATAAAGATTTGCATATTCGCATCCAAAGTGAAGAACAAATAGTAAAGGACCACATAAATGTAGGAAGCCTACAATCTCAATTTAGGATGAAAAACAAACGGAACTCAGAAACATAGTAGCATACCTTTCATGATAGGACCGATTTGACCCGTGGTTTGAGTTCCACATGCCACAGTAGCATCACTATCCTTTTGGCTCATATCGCAGCAAGGTTCCACCATTGATACTGATATAGTAGTTTCATCAGGAACCACATCTTTGTTTGATAGTAGCGTAGCATCTATGCGTGTATCAGGTCAACATGGACATTGTTATTTTATTTTTTTTAATTCAAGGAAGAAGGGTCAGTATTTTTTCTTTGTAACTAGTCTAACCAAAGTAGCCATCCAAGCACCCAAGGTTAACTGTCTATATTTATCCAAAAAAATTAAAACGATATGATCAAGGTGCTGATATGGAGGCAAACCAAATGCTGGCTTTAAGAAACTGCCTATCTAGCTAAACAAAAAGGGTAATTTCTGAATGCAGCTAACCACATATTTTGTTATAATTGTTCTAAAAGAACATGCAACATTAGGGGGTATATAATAAGAAAAATAATTGAAATTAATGAACAAAGAAAAGACAAAATTATGGAAAAGGAACAGAGAGAGTTGACTCACCTGCAACTTCTACCAATTCAACTTCAGCATCCCTTTCCAGTGATATATCCTTACTGTTGTCACAACCTGCTGCTTCACTGCCATCAACCTGTTTTAAGGTCGAATCACAGTCAACAGAACAATCTTCCATCGTCTTGGACGACTCTTGACCAGCTTCAGTTACAGGAACTTTGGGAACATGTTCTAGATCAGTTGGCACTTGTAAAGATTCCTTTGGGTCCGACAAGCTTGTGCCTTCATGGACTTCAATATCCATTTTTTTATTTACCTCATTGTCCACAGATAGAACTCCAAGTCCGGATGACTTCTGCCCATGAATATGAGAAGTAACTTCATCAGCCGTAATGCTGGTCCCAGAAGGATGACCATTGAGTGTGTCACAGGACGATAAGTTTGTGTCTTCCACAACAACTTTCGATTCTACATAGCAGAATTGAAAATGCATAATTACTCAATATTTAATTATGCAAAATAGGTTAGTTCTTTAAAAAATTAAAAATCAATATTCAATACTTTCATCACATACCCGGCTCATTCCCAGTGGAACTATTGAATTCTAATCTGTGGGCTATCCTGGTATTTCCTTCACTGCCGTCGTTCCTGCATTCCACCTCACTAGATTTTACAGCCACCTCCGCATCCCCTTTCTCATGAAAAGAAACATCTTGGTCACAGCTATGAACACCACCCTCTTCAGAGGAAGGAGGTGCCGCCATCTGACCTCCACAAAAAAAGTCTTCTCTGTCGACCCGAGGCAAAGCAGATGCCTTGACTACAACATTTCCATCAACTTGGCTGTCACTTTCCAATGTCTCCATTTCCACTTCAGCACCAATATCCAGCTCTGGAACGGAAGAAGAAGATACTGCCTTAGCATCAATGACCTCAACAGCCCGCCCCTCGTGACTCTCATTACTTGGACAAATTACAGGTGAATCCTCATCAATTTTGCATCCTCCAGAGCTTGCAACCTGATACTTGTCCTGATCGTTCAACTCCCCGGAGCTTGCAATAACATTTTTTGAAGCGAGTTCTTTCACATTGACAACCAGCGATTCCTCCAATGAATCACTGACTTCCATTTGATTTGCATCATTGCATTTCCCCTCAATTTCCGCATTTGAACCAGCTTCAGCGGAACTTCTATTAAAGTGATCATCTTTTTGATCTTCTAAAGTACATTCAACATTAGGGTTGTCAACTAAGCCACTCTCATTCGACCCATCTGGAAAATCATCCGGTGCTGATGCAGGCTTTGATTGAATAGCATCCTCCTCCTTATTAACTTGATTCGGATTAGGCTCCATTTCCTCAGTTAATATAGTTTCTGCCACTATCTTTTCTTCCTGACCAACTGATTTTAACAGCATTGCAACAGATTCTGAGGATGTCGCCTCGGACCAAACATTGTTGGGCCTTGAAACGGGACAAGAATCTGTTGCACTTGAGCTAAATTTTATTACACTACTTCCCTGAGAGAAGTCCTCGATCCACTGATCGTCTTCCTCACTTGAAATGCCAAGAAAAACTTCGTTTTCAACCAAATTATCAAATCTTATATGACTCTGGAGGTTGTCATCAAAATGAAATTTGGGAAGAGCGTATGGACTTGAGACGGGAGATAACTTAGAACTCCCTTCACCAGCTAAGCGAATATTATGGCCTTCAAAATCATTGTTGTCATAATCCATCGGTATGTACCTACAACATAGAAATAAGATTATAAATTGAGACTGAGAAGAGAAACTAAATAATTGGCATATGTGATAAGCTAAAATTTAATAACATATCATAAAGGTATATTAGTTTGTATTTCATGCTTTTATGACGATAAAAAGTGTAACCAGTACTTAAGTGCACACTCGATAAGCCACCGGTTGCACAAAATATTCCATCAACTACGCACAACAGGACCAGGTAACTCCATAGTAAATTATGTGTGGGTGGCCTAAAGGGAATCATTGCCTTTGCAGAGTATCAAAATGAACAACTATGCCTTCAATGACACTTATCACTAATCTCACTACCACTTGGATAACCCTTTCGGTTCATATCGTAATAATGGCACCTAATATAAATCCACTATCAAAACTGGATCTTATAAATACGTAACACACTACATATAGGAAGAGAGAGGTGCAGCTATAACAATGGGTAAATTTCTGTTTGTCAATGGATGTTTACAATAAAAAAAACTTACAGGATAAAATTAAGATTCACAATGGGATTATTGCGC
>JAUMHB010043478.1:0-18058 GCA_032359685.1 Pittosporum tobira
ACGTAATTGCGAAATATAATTCGACTAGAGAAATAATAAAAGGAAGATTTTTATTTATTAAATCATTCTCAAATATTCGGGTTCTCACACAAGGGCATAACAGTCATTTTATCTTTGAAATTAACGGTGTTATAACAATTTGGGACCAAAGAGAGAGTGTGTTTGATTTTGGAAACTTGAGGTGGTTTATAGTTGACTTTTAAACCTGAGGTGGGGCGATGCAAAAAGGGTAAAACCATGGGTGATTTTTTGCATTTTACCCTAATTATAAAGGGTCAATTGACGTTTAGTTATTATTTAAATAAATAAATGTATGCACTATTGATTTGTGTATTTTGAGATGATCTTTGTAATGAAAAAATGAACTGAAGGCACCTTGGTCATTTTGGAAACTTTGTGAAAAATTTGAAAAGTGTCCAAATGATTAAAATGATCAAAGTTCTAGAATTAGCGATGAAAAATAATGATATGAAATGCAATCGGTTTTTCGTTTTGAGCTACCCTTTGGTCGACATAAAAATCGGAGCATCGCTTGGAGAAACAGATAGCACCGTTGAAACCGGAGCATGTCAAAATGTAGGGATATAATATAATACAGATACATTTTTATTTTTAATAATAAAATATTATTTTATGTTAATAATTATTTTTTTTATTCAAAAATCGAGGAGAAAATTAGCAAACTATGTGCTGAAAATATTACCATGTGCTGAGAAACAAGCCCATGTGGGCTAGTCCACGTGGACTAATGAGAAAAACATAACTCAATTAGATCCATCAGCCCAAACCCTTTACCTGTTGAATTATCCAATTATTTTTGAGGAAAACCCAAAGGAACAACCAACTTTAGCAGCTGATTTACTGGCAAATTCGGCTGTTCTAATTTGATTGAAGGGTAAGAATCAATAGCTCATAAGTAGGGCTGTTAATCTGCTCATTTTCCATCTATTAATACAACCATTTGTTACCCCAAATCACAGTTCAAACATACCAACTCGAAACAGGTTTTTTTTAGTGTTCTCGGTAAGAATCGATCGATTCTTGTATTTCTTTAAGCAAATGTTGAAATTGATTTTGGGTTTAGCTTCGGGGAGTCTATTAGAATATGTTTAAGTTGTAAATCGTCAAACTTGAGCTGATATGGGCACATATTGGATTGAATTTCAGAAACCCTAGGGTTTCAGTTTTGAACCGATTGAATTCGTGTTATAAGATGCTCCCCGTTCGAAATTAGAATGGAATTATGATTCCTTGTTGTGTCCATAACATTTTCACTATTTTTGTGCAATTTTTTTGAAGTTAAAAACTTGATTTTTAGTGTTTTGGCCAGAAAACTCATCGCCGACCATGGCTTCCATTGTTGTGGCCGGAGAAGATGAAGTAACAGGGCCGAAATAGCTACCTTTTGGCTTCGGGGCAATAAAATTCGGGCAATAGACTAAGAACTTGATCGTCAAACTAAAATCCCCATCAAAATTTGTACATATATGTGTGCATAGGGTATTGCAGTTCTGTTGGCACTGCTGTCGACCGACCAGGTCTCCATGGTCGACGATGGGACTGTGAAGAAAATGGTCAAGGTTAAGGTTAAGGTCAAGGTCAAGGTCAAGCTGGTGAATGCCAAGGTTAAGCTAGTCAAGGTCAAACTGGTCAAGATGGTCAACTGCTATCCAAAATTTTTGTTCAATGTTTTAGTTAAGAAATTACCAAACTACCCTTTTGTAAAAATTATAGAAATACCCTTATACTGTAATTACCAAACTACCATTCTGTGAAAATTATAAAATTACCCTTCTGTTGTAATTACCAAACTACCCTTATGTAGAAATTACAAAAATACCAAACTACCCTTCTATAGAAATTACAAAAATACCATTACACCGTATTTATAAAAATGCCACTAAAATTTATTTTTAAGAAAAATGTTATTAAGATTTCAAATTTAAGAAATTATTTTAAAGCTTCTTATTTTGTAAAGAAATAAATAAAATTATTTTAGGTGATTTGAAAATCATCATTTTTTTATCTAGTTATTTGCAATATTAATTTACAAAAGTTGTAAACCCTAAATTTATTTTTCTCGTATGAAGTAGATTTTTGGTCCCAACATTTAAGGATCCAAATCGTATTTAAGCTGCAGTCCCTAAACTTTTAGATTTGAAATTTTTACAAATACTCATTTTGCATGTTCTAATGCTTCCCCAAGCTATTATACACTTAACTAAGCATAACTATAATATGAAATACATTATATAAGCTCAGAAAAAAATCAAAGTTTCAAGCATGAACATAAGGGTACCAAGACCCTAGCTTATGAACAACCATGAAATCCTTGGACCTAGTTTCATTTTCTAGCAACAAGCAAGGCACAAACACCATTAACCATACTATCATGGTTCCCATCCTCCTCTAAACAAGCTCAAAATCAATATTAGATTAAGAGATTACCTTGGTTTGCATTTGGATTTTGAAGCCCTTGCAAGAAGTTTTGCTTGGATTTCCTTGGCTAACCTTGGCTACCAAGTTGCTAAAGTGTTATAAGATCTTAAATCTCTTTTCTTAGGACAAAAAAGATTAAATTTGATCTTGCTTGGGGCTGGTCTGAAAATATAGAGAGAGAGCTTATGTTTGGGTTTTGGAGAGCTTAAAATTGACTGAGTGTTGAAGAGCAACTTTAGTCCCTTTTTCCCCCCTCATGGACGTCCACTATAGGCTGGCCTTGTGGCCATAATTTTGGCCATGCTGGCCCCTTTTTTGCTGGTGGAATAAGTGGCACAAGTTACATTCTTTTGGTAGTTAGGATATATGGACCAAAAATGGGCTAAGTCATCCTCACAAGCTCTTGACATGTGCCTAGGGTGACATCACCCTAGTGATGTCATCTTGATGACATCATGGTGACATCATCATGGTGATGTCACATGGATGGCATCATCTCGCTTGCATCATCGTCGCTTACAACATCATTTTCGTCTTATTTCACATTTTCTTTTCTTGTAAATTTTGGCTAAAGATATTCCCCCTTATTATGGATGAAATTTAATCCCTTGCATAAGGGTTCTAATTGCATTCTACTCATATCCTTCCGTATCAAAAATTCAGAGTTGCAGAAAATTCCTAAAATTGAATAACTGCGATTTTCGATTATGCGATCTTTATGCGATGAATTTCAATATTATCAATTACAAAATAATATTCATAATTTCTCATCTAATTAATGTACATTATAAATTTCTAGGGTTTCACAAATTATATTTGGATAAATTTGTTATCTTGTTTATAGAAAATATTCTAATTTATTCAAATACGGGGGAAGAACATGATGAGCATCTTAGGATTGCATTGGGGGTGTTGAGCTGAGAAAAATTGTATGTCAAATTTTCAAAATGTGAATTTTAGTTTAACCAAGTTCAATTTTTGGGACATATTGTAGATAATGATGGAATTTTGGTGGACCCAACTAAAGTAAAAGTAGTGATCAATTGGCCTTAACCCAAAACCCCAACAGAAATAAGAAGCTTTCTAGGGTTAGCAGGCTACTATAGGAGATTCATTCATGATTTTTTTAAGATAGTTGCGTCGTTAACAAACTTGACTAGAAAAACTATGAAATTTGAGTGAACTCCAAAATGCGAAGAAAGTTTTAAGGAATTAAAGAAAAGGTTAACCATAGCCCCATTGTTAACATTGCTTGACAATACGGGAAGATTTGTGGTTTATAGTGATGCATCATTTAATAAGCTGGGTTGCGTGCTAATGAAACATGGGAAGGTGATTGTGTATGCTTCTTGATAACTAAAGGACTACAAGAAATGGTACCCAACCCACGATCTAGAGTTAATGGCAATGGTGTTTGCACTAAAAATATAGAGGCATTATTTATACGGGAAAAATGTGAGATCTTCACTGACCATAAGAGCTTGAAGTAGATATTCACTCATAAGGAGTTGAATATGCAACAAATAAGATGGTTGGAAATAATTAAAGATTATAACTGCATGATCAGTAATCAACCAAGGAAAACAAATGTGGTAGTTGATGTGCTAAGTTGTAAAGAGAGAATCAATTGTTATTGGCCCAAAAAGAAATTAGAAAGGATTTTGAAAGGTTGCAATTGGAAGTGACATTCGTGGAAGGAAAGGCAGAGATTCTAATAGTGATTAATGTGAAGCCAACATTAATTGATAAAATTAAAGAAACAGAAGAGAAACAGGACGAAGAGAAATCATGGCTAATAGAAAAAGAGGGTAGCAAATGTCGTGTGGGTAGTGGAGTATTACGATATGAAGAGCGAGTATGGGTTCCCCAAGTTGAAGTATTAAAGCGGGAGATTTTTCAAGAAACACATAATTCCCAATTTTCAATGCACCCCAGAAGTACTAATGTAACACCCTGAAAATTCGGAAAATGAGAAATTAAAAAATTTATTTTCTTGTGATATTTAATGCTAGGATTATAAGAAATAATTTTTAGGAATTTAAATTTTCTTTAGGATTTAGAATTTAAATAGAACAATGGGAGACTATAATTATTATTTTTAATTAGTGAATTACATTTTTATTTATAGTGCAATGATGTTGTAAGATGATGATGTGTGAGAACCCGAATTTATTAATGAACGACTAATAATACAAAAATTTCCTTTTATAATGTTTAATGGAATTATTTCTTGCATCGCTTTATTTAAGAAAATTGAATTAAAATAAAAATATAATGACCAGGGGCATTTTGGTCATTCTGACAAAGTTATGCTCAAAGGCATTTTGGTCATTTTGACAAAAGTTATGCTCAAGGGCATTTTGGTTATGTTGACAAAAGTTATGCTCAATGGTATTTTAGTCATTTCAACATAAGTTATGCCTAAGGGCATTTTGGTCATTTGACCCAAAAGTTAAAAAGTATTCAAAATCATAAAACGACCAAAGATATAGAATCAGTGCAAAAAAAAAGTAAATCGAAACATCGTCAGATTTTTGATTTGACATAGTCTAGAGTTGACTTTTTGACCGGAGCATCATATGGAAAAACAGACAGTGCCGTTGGAATCGCAGTGTGCCAAAACGTAGGGATAGAGTATACTATTGTATTTTATAATTTTTGACTTTTTAAATTATTATTTAATTATTAACTTAATTAGTTCGCAAGTCGAGGCAAAACATCAATTTGAATTTTAAATTTTAGCCCAGTTGACCAGGTAGGGCCCACTGACGTACAGGCCCCCAAACCTTTGTCTTTTTTCCCATTGGCCCATTTCCTTTCCTTTTCTTTTCTCTTTTCCCCTAAACTTTCTGAAATTTTTGAAGTTTGCCAAATCTGTCACCGGTGCCTTTCTTGTATCGACTAGTGTTGTTTAACGTTGTAAACCATCGTTAAAACTCAGTGCAATCGAACGCAAGCCCTTACCTAAGCTGAGTAAGCTGGAATTTTTCTTTGTTCTTGTTCTTGGTAAGCCAAATTCAAAGTCAGGATTTTTGTTGTTGTTTGTTCGAATTGATGATTAGAATAACATCTGGGAGTTTCTTAGAATTGATTTAAACCTTCAATCAATCAAGACAGTCAAGAGCCAAGCCAAGGTCGATTTACAGTCGGCCTATTTTCGGCATGTTCTTGACCAAAGATCGAATTTTTAGGCTCGAATCGGATGTTTTTGAGTTGATTGGAGGGTCCAATGGATTCCTGCAGTTGCAAGGATCATTTTAGTACCTTCCAATCGAGTTTTCAGGATGTTTTAAAGTCTATTTGAGTTTCCCAGCAAGCTTGTGGCCACCGGTGATGGCTTCTTAGTCAGAACCGAGGATGATGAACACGGCCTCCCTGTTCTTGAGGTTTTAGGTCACGAGGATGGTGAGAATTGATGTTCCATCAATCCCTTTGCCACAAAATTGAGTTTACCTTTCTATTCAGTGTGTGTGTGTGTTTAGCTATGGCAGCCCACTGCCGACGACCACTAGGCCGGCCAACCGGTCATCCTATCAGTCGGGCGACCGAAAGCGAATGAGAAGGGACTAACCAGTCGACTAGTCAATGGTTGACTTGGTCAACTACCTGCGTACCCGTGTGTGTTACACATGCGGATAAAAGAGGCACATCGCACCTAATTGCCCCAAGAAGTCTGCCAACTCTGCAATGAGTGGAAGGGGACCGAGACCACTACTGACCGGTAGAAATGCACAACCACTGCGCCCTACTGCCATAACCTATAATATGACCGTTAAGGAAGCCACCGATTCAGCTGACATGGTGACAGATATACTACTCGTCAACTCAATACCTGCCTACATACAGTTTGATTCGGGAGCTACTCGATCCTTTGTGTCTACTCAATTTGTAAATAAACTTAAAGTAAAAAGTGAAAAATTGGAAATCCCATTGGATGTAAAGATAGCTAGTCAGGAAGTATTCCCCGCCTGTGACGTATATAGAGATTGCATAATAGAAATTGATGGCCATAGACTCCCGGCTAACTTGATACCGTTCCCTTTGGGAGAATTCAACGTCATCCTGGGAATGGATTGGCTGAACGCGTATAGAGCAATGATAGATTGTCGAAGGAAGAAGATTATTCTCAAAATGATCAAGAATGACAAAATTTTATTTTTCGGTAGCAGGAACCCAAAGCCAATGAACTGCTTGACGATGGTCAAGGCAAAGAGATAATGATGAGGAAGGGATACTCAACCTACTTGGCCCACATAAGAGGTACTAGACCCGACGAAGCCAACATTGAAGACATCTTAGTAGTTAATCAGTTCAAAGATATATTCCGAAAAGAACTGCCAAGATTGCCCCTAGATCGAGAAATAGAGTTTTCCATCAACTTAATCCCTGGAGCTACACCAATTTCAAAGGCACCATACCGCATAGCACCGGTATAAATGAAAAAGCTAATGGAACAACTACAAGAGCTGTTGGATAAGGGATTCATACGACTAAGTATTTCACCGTGGGGAGCACCAGTATTATTTGTGCGAAAGAAGGATGGATTAATGCGACTATGTATCGATTATAAAGAGTTAAACAAGATCACAATAAAGAATCGGTATCCCCTACCTAGAATTGACGATCTATTTGATCAACTAATAGGTGCAACGCACTTTTCGAAGATTAACTTGAGATCTGGATACCACCAGCTGAAGATCTGAGGAAAAGACATTCAGAAGACCGCGTTTAGGACGCACTATGGACATTACGAATTCCTAGTGATGCCATTCGGTCTGACAAATGCGTCGGCTGCCTTCATGGATCTGATAAACTGGGCGTTCAAACAGTACTTGGATAAATTCATAATAGTGTTCATAGATGACATCCTGATCTATTCGAAAATGAAGGAGGAGCACATTGAACACCTCAAGATTGCACTGGAAGTGTTGAGAAGGGAGAAGTTGTACGCCAAGCTGTCAAAGTGCAAATTATGGCTACAAAATGTACAATTCTTTGGACACGTGGTGGATGAGGACAGGATCGTTGTCTAAGGTAAAAGTTATGACCAATTGAGCCCAACCTAAGATGCCGACAGAGATCAGGAGCTTCTTAGGGTTAGCTGGCTACTATCGGAGATTCATCCAGGATTTTTCGAAAATAGCTATATCGCTGACAAATCTAACCCGAAAGGCTATAAAATTCGAATGGACCCTAAAGTATAAGCAAGGTTTCCAGGAGCTGAAGAAGAGGCTGACTACAGCCCCAGTTTTATCACTACCCGATAAAACTGGAGGGTTTGTAATTTATAGCGATGCATTCATTGAAAAGGTTGGGATGCGTGTTGATGCAACACGGGAAGGTGATTGTATATGCCTAACGACAGTTGAAAGATTTCAAGAAGAGATACCCTAATCAAGACCTGGAGTTGGCAGCTATAGTCTACGCCTTAAAGATTTGGAGGCACTACCTCTATGGCAAAAAGTGCAAAATCTTCATGGACCACAAAAGCCTGAAATACATATTCACCTAGAAGGAGCTGAATATGAGACCAAGGAGATGGTTGGAGTTGATTAAAGACTACAACTGTACCATTAATTATCACCCGGGTAAGGCCAACGTGGTAGCTGATGCGCTGAGCCGTCAAGAGAAGCTGAATTCACTGCTGGTGCAAGAAGAAATAAGGAGGGACTTCGAACGTATGCAACTCGAAGTAACACTCCCTAGAGAAGGAGCAAAAGTACATGGAACAATCAGTGTGAAGCCAATGCTGATTGACCGAATTAAAGAAGTACAAAAAAACACAAAGAAGAATACAAAAGGTTAGTTGAGAAAGGTAGAAGAAAGTACCGGTCGGATGGAGATGGAATACTACGATTTGAAAACTAGATGTAGATTCCCCTAAATGACGAATTGAAGAAGGAGATTTTGCATGAGGCGCACAACTCAAAATTTTTCGTGTACCCCGTTGGCACCAAAATGTACGGAGACCTTTGCGAGAACTTTTGGTGGCCGAATATGAAGAGGGAAATAACTAAATGGGTGAGTCATTGCTTGACTTGCCAGTGGGTTAAAGCAGAACACCAAAAACTGAGGGGATTGTTGCAACTGTTAGATATTCCCGAGTGGAAGTGGGAAAACATCAGTATAGAATTCGTCACGAGACTACTCCCGACCTTGAAAGGCATGAATGCAATTTGGGTCATCGTTGACAGGTTGACCAAATCAACGCACTTTGTACCAATTAAGGAAACTTACAAGATGGAGCAACTAGTGAAGCTGTATGTTAAAGAGATAGTGAGTAGACATAGCGTACCAATTTCGATCGTATCCGATCAAAACGCTAGGTTTATGTCACGATTTTGGAACAGTTTCCAAAAGTATTTGGGGACACGACTCGACATGAGTATGGCATACCACCCCCAGACAGACGAACAAAGTGAAAGAACGATACAGACATTGGAGGACATGCTTAGAGCTTGTACGATGAACTTTAAAGGAAATTGGGATGATCACCTACCGCTGATCGAGTTTGCTTACAACAACTGCTATCATGCAATTATAGGGATGCCACCTTTTGAGGCATAGTATGGGAGAAAGTGTAGAACACCACTGTATTGGAATGAAGTTGGGGAGAGGAAACTGGAAGGACCTGATCTAGTACAATAAGTCGAAGATGCCATCAAGGTTATTCGCAAAAGGATGAAAGCGACTCAAGATAGGTAGAAAGAGTATGCGGACCGCCACCGCAAAGATAAAATCCTAGAAATGGGCAAGTATGCATTTCTAAAGGTGTCACCCTGGAAGGGAATGATGAGGTTTGGTAAGAAGGGGAAACTGAGTCCTAAATTTGTGGGACCCTTCCGAATCTTGAGGAGAATCGGAGCAGTGGCCTACAAATTAGCCCTACTGCCAACATTGGGGCATATTCACAACGTGTTCTACATAGCCATGTTATGCCCGTACAAGCCTGACTTCCACAGAGCAATCGACTACCAACCGATCGAGATAAATCAGAACTTGACCTACGTCGAAGTCCCAGTAGCGATAGTTGACTGCCAAGTCAAGAAATTACGGAATAAATAGGTCACGCTAGTCAAAGTGATATGGAGGAACCATGACGTTGAGGAAGTAACATGGGAACTAGAAAGCGAAATGGAGAAGTACCCTCAATTATTTCAAATGTAAAATTTCGGGGACGAAATTTCTGTAAGGGGGGAGAATGTGAGAACCCGAATTTATTAATAAACAACTAATAATACGAAAATTTCCTTTTATGATGTTTAATAGAATTATTTTCTGCATCACTTTATTTTAGATAATTGAATTAAAACAAAATTATAATAACTAGGGGCATTTTGGTTATTTTGACAAAGTTTTGCTCAAGGGCATTTTGGTCATGTTAAAAAAAGTTATGCTCAAGGGCATTTTAGTCATTTCGACAGAAGTTATGCCTAATGGCATTTTAATCATTTAACCCAAAAATTAAAAAGTGTTCAAAATCATAAAACGACTAAAAATCTGGAATCAGTGCGAAAAAATAATGAATCGAAACACCGTCAGATTTTTGATTTGACCTACCCAGAGTTGACTTTTTGACTGGAGCATCATATGAAAAAACGGACAGCGCTATTGGAATCGTAACGTGCCAAAACATAAAGATAGAGTATAATATTGTATTTTATGATTTTTGACTTTTTAAATTATTATTTAACTATTAAATTAATCAATTCATAAATCGAGGCAAAATAACAATTTGAATTTTAAATTTTAGCCCAGTTGACCAGGTGAGCCCCACCGACGCACAGGCCCCCAGACCTTTGTCTTTTTCCCGTTGGCCCCTTTCCTTTCCTTCTCTTTTCTCTTTTCCCCCAAACTTTCTGAAATTTCTGAAGTTTGCCAAATCCATCATCGGTCCCTTTTTTGCATTGACCAGTGTTGCTTAACGTTGTAAACCGTCCTTAAAACTCAGTGCAATTGAACCCTAGCCCTTACCCGAGCCGAGCAAGCTGCAATTTTTCTTTGTTATTGTTCTTGGTAAACCGAATTCAAAGTCAGGATTTTTGTTGTTGTTTGTTCAAATTGATGATTAGAATAGCATCTGGGAGTTTCTTAGAATCGATTTAAGCCTTCAATCGATCAAGACAGTCAAGAGTCGAGCTATTTAAGGTCGATTTACAGTTGGCCTATTTCCGACATGTTCTTGACCAAAGATCAAATTTTTAGGCTCGAATCGAATGTGTTTGAGTCAATTAGAGGGTCCAATGGATTCCCGCAGTAGCAAGGATCATTTTAGTACATTCCAATCAAGTTTTCAGGATTTTTTAAAGTCTGTTTGAGTTTCCCAGCGAGCTTGTGGCCGTCGGTGATGGCTTCTTGGCTGGAACCGAGGATGATGAACACGGCCTCCCTGTTCTTGAGGTTTCAGGTCACGGGGATGGTGAGAATCGATGTTCCATCAATCCCTTTGCCATAAAACTGAGCTTACCTTTTGATTCAGTGTGTGTATGTGTGTGTGTTTGGCCATGACAACCTACTGCCGACTACCACTAGGCCGGCCGACCGGCCATCCTGTCAGTCGGGCTACTAGAGGCGAAGGAGAAGGGAATGACCAGTCGACCAGTCAATGGTTGACTTGGTCAACTACCATGGGCAACTATGGTAACAATTTTATTCAAGAATGCTTTAAAGATTAATTCTTTGGAGTTAGGATTTAAGGATTAGCTTTAAAACCCTAGTTTAGGTCAGCCATGTCCAAGAAATGTTGATTCAAATTTTAAGTATAATATGACCCAAGAATGGTTATACAAAGAAGGGAACTTTATGGACTAAGTTGTGGATAATTAATTTAATTGATCATAAATTAAAGGCATGGACCAGAAGAAAACTAATGGATGGACCAAAGGTGCTAAAAATCATGGACCAAGCCTAATTACACCCCCATAGTCGGAATTTTGATATAGGGACCAAAGAATTTCATCAAATTTTGGGGGAAGATATTTGAAAAACAAAGATTGTGAAAGGACCATCTTGCCCATTGATGTGTCAACTTGAGATGAGAAGCTTCCTTGAAAAGCTTGGGACATGGCAAGTAATCAATGGTTGATTGATTAAGAGATTAACAAGTGTGTAGTGAAGTGTCAACCATGTGATGGAGAGTTAAGCAAGTGATCATGGCCATCCATTAGCTTTAGTAACTTTCAATCTTGGCCCTCTATTTCACAAACCAAAGTTAAAAGGTCAAGTGCCACCCCCCTCTAACCACCCCATAGTGAAAGTCATGGCCAAGAGTGGGAGAAGACTTAGCCATTTTTCTTACATCCAAGTGAGGAGCTAGAGAGAAAATGAAAGAAAACTGAGAGAGAAACCAACCTTTCCAAGCTAAACCAAGCCTAAACCAAGAATTACTAAACCATAAATCACACATCCAAGCCATTAAACCCTAGATATCATCAAAGCTCACACAAAAAGCTTACTACTGAGAGCAAATTTTAGTGAATATCTAAGACAATGAGGCTCAAGGAGGGGCAGATCCATAGAACTTCACTACTTAGCTTGCAATCCTCAAGTGAGAAGGTATAAAACTAACCTTGTCTTATGATTTTTATGATAAAGATTAATATATATATGATTTATGCTAGATTGGAGAACATAGTTGGATTAATTGTTGCTATGTTGAGTTGATTTGCATGCATGATTTGTTTAGTAGCTGATTTATATTCATGGAGGATGATGTGATATATACATGTGGAGTGTGTTGTTGTGGGGTTGCTTGGGCAGATAATGAATACTTTAAAGACTTAGCCAAAAATTTAATGGATCATGTTGCATGTATAAAATGGTTAAAAGAACCAATAAAACCTTGAATCAAAGGTTTGGTATTTTTATGAGCTAGTTGATTAAAGGTATAAGCCATGCATGCTAGATTTTGAGAAATTTTGAAACTGCATATCACTTCTAAAAATCATATAAAATAATTTATGTGTGGATTTTTGATCAGTACTTTTTATGTCTATATTTTATGATAATTATTCTCTTGATTTATTATAAAAATGCATGGATTGTGTTTATATATCCTTCTTTGGGCTAACAAATCATCAATTCAAGGGATTAGATATATTCTATTGTTATTGGGCTTACATTGTAGAGAATTTGGCTTGACAAGGCCTATTTCGGACAAAAATCGAAGTTTAACCTAATCCCGGATGAACAAGGATTGCCTGGAATTGAAACAGAACCAAAAACCAAAGTCCTGAGGACCTTATGGCCTGGGTTACGGTCGTAAGCCAGCCCGTAAGGCAACTTACGGCTATAAATCGGGCCGTAAGGAAGGTCGTGCAACTTTTTGCGAATTCTATTGACTTTTCTGGGTAGCTTTGACTAAGTCAATTTTGGGCTTTCTTATATACTTTCAAAGTCCTATTTAAGTGGAAAACCTAATCAGAATCAAATTCGGAGAAGACCCAAAGACTAAGCCTATATAAACTTCCTCCCAGCTCAGATTTAGGATCCCCCAAATACTTTTTATGCAATATACGATCCAGAGAAGATCTAGAGCTCAAGGAGGCGGAGACCGGAGGGCTATTAACGAAGACATCCTGCCGACTTCTAATGGATTTTTCTATCTTTTCTATTGTATTTTGTAGTGTAAATATGTTCTAATTTTCTTTATGCCAAGACTAGATGGATCCTACTCATGAGTAATTAAAGTTATTATTTTTATCATACTTTTTATGGATCTGTTTGTTGTGAGATATGTCTTATGAGTTTAATGCTTCTAAATAATTAGCTACTATTTAGATGATCTCTTGTCATATATTTGAAGCACCGAGAGGAGAAGATTAATGAGTGTAAATTGAGGCATAACCATATGTTAAACTTTGCTAGAGATAGCTCAAGGTAACTTGTGCGGTTTCGATAGTAATTATACTTAGGTTAATGAATCTAGGAATTTCCAAAGAACTTAATGCATTTCAAATTATTTGAATCTCGCATGGAGACTGTGGGACTGGTAAGTTGAATTAGGAATGTTACACCTAGAGATAGGATATCTATCTAAAATTGGAAAATTCTACTGTCACAACAAATAAGATACACAACTTGCACGGTAAATCGATTGACTTTGATTACGAATGGGTAGGTGAAATCAAAATCTTAGCATTCTTTCTTATATTGTTTTAAACTCTAACTTAGATTATTTAGTAATTAGTAGTTTAATTATATAAAAATCAAATCTTTGTTAATTGGTTAGATTAGTGAAAAATTATCTAAGTAGTACATAGTTGGTAAATTATAATTCCTCATAGGACTGATAACTTTTTATACTATAATTTAATTGGTGTACACTTGCACTATTCATCCTACCAAGTTTTTGGTGCCGTTGTCGTGGAATTATTTAATTTACTAATTATTATCACTATTGAAAATTCTTTGCTTAGACTAGCCTTTTTTTTTTTTCTATTTTATGCTTCTTTTTTTTTTTTTTTGCAGGTTTAGGCTTGGCATAGGAAATTCATGATGTTAAGTCAAAAAGCAAACATGTTGAACCGAAGACAGACGATGGGAGAGTTTGCGATCTTAGCATCATAAAATGAAAAGATAGATGCGTTAACCTAGCAGTATTAAATGCAAAGATGGATGTGTTAACAAAAACGTTCAATTCTCAATTGAGCAAATTTCAAACATCCAGGGATTCTCTTGTGACTTTTGTAATGGCAACCATAAGAGTGTTGATTGCCAGGTTGGTAACAATTTTGCTACACCTTATGAAAATACTAACTATTTTTTTTCCAACTGTGGCAGGAATCCAAACTACTTCGACATGACCAACCCCTATTCCAACACTTATAATCCAGGATGGCAAAATCATCCTAACTCACAGTGAGGAGGTCAAAATCAACCAGCTCCAAAGACACCACTGTTAGAGAGGTTGAATGCGCATTTAGAGGATTTGATAAATCAGCTAGCCCATACAGTGGAAGAAGACATCAAGAGCACTAATGCATGGCTTCAAAATCAACCAGCTCCATGGGCACCACTAGAAGAGACGCCAATGCACATTTGGAGGACTTGATTGGAAAGTTGGCCTAAACAGTTGATGAAGGCCTGAAGAATGCTAATGCGTGGATCCATACATAGAGGCCACCGTTAGAAACATTGAGAAGCACGTGGGCCAATTAGCGCAACAGATGACCACAAGGCCATATGGTTCCTTACCTAGTGACACCAAGAAAAACCTGAGGGACCATATGAATGCCATCATTTTGAGGGGTGGTAAAGAATTGAAAACACCAGTTGTCAAGGAAAAAGAGGAAGAGTCTTCCCTAAATCCCTATACTCCTCCAATTTCATATCCGGGGAGACTTGTGCCAAAGATGACGCTAGAAGCTGAATCAAAGAAAGACCATTCTAAATCCTCTCAAGCTAAAATGGAATAGCCTGTTCTGAATCCCTACACGCCTCTAATTCATATCCGGGGAGACTTATGCCAAGGAAGATGCTAGAAGCCAAACCAATGAAAGAACAATCTTCAAATTCGATGGATCAAGTAAAAGCCCTCACACTACGAAGTGGTAAAAAATTAAAGGAGGCAGAAAAGAAGATTGAAGAAAAAGAAGAAAAAAAGATTGAGGAGGAAGAAGTCCAGCTGACAAAAGCACAACCCTCATCTTCTCAAGTAGAAAATGAGTAGCCTTCAAATTTTTATACTTCACTAATCCCATATTCGGGGCGACTGGTGAAGAAAAAGAACGATTCTGCTCAGTTCTCGAAGTTTGTCGAGACTTTCAAGAAACTTCACGTCAACTTACCAATAGTTGATAGTCTTTCACAGATGCCGAGTTACACGAAGTTTTTGAAGGATATCCTTACAAACAAAAAAAAACTTGATGATGGAGCGACTGTGAAGCTAAACGAAGAATGTTTTACAATCTTGCAGACTAAGTGGCCACCCAAGTTAAAGGATTCAGGGAGTTTCACCATTCCCTGTCAAATTGAAGATATATCGTTCAGCAAGGCATTATGCGATCTAGGAGCAAGTATTAATCTAATGTCATATCCGATCTACAAGAGGCTTGGGGTCGGAGAAATCAAGATCACTACAGTATCCCTTCAATTAACAGACAGATCAATCAAATATCCAAGTATTGTGGAAAACATAATGGTAAAGGTAGCTAAATTTGTTTTTCCAATTGACTTTGTAATGCTTAAAATAGAAGAAGTTGAGTTGCCAATTATCTTGGGGAGACCTTTCCTAGCAACAAGAGGGGCTTTGATAGATGTTCGAGAAGGAGAATTGGAGCTACAACTAGGAGAAGACAAAGTCAAGTTCAATGTCCTGAAAACAATAAAGTGCCCCAGTGAGAGGAACGTTGTATGGATGATGGACACCATAGATCGAGAAGTGGAGCAAATTTTTAAATTAACTAACACTCTCGATCCACTATTGATTGCTATGGTGCCACAAATTAAATAAAGACTAGGCCTAGATGACGAGCCAAACATTGAAAAATATTTAGAGGCAAACAAGATTTGGTGGAAATCACTAGAGCCTTGGCCACTTCCATCTTTTTAAACAAGTGTGTTTGTTCCATTTCTCCCATTATGTGCTATATTTGCTATACATTGGGGACAATATATAATTTAAGCTTAGGGGAGGGGATGATATGTTTGTTGTTGTTCCTTATTTACTATTTTTAGGTTGCTAGAATTTCTTTGATTTTAGGTTTTATTAGATGTTTTTTTCTTTTATTTTATTAGTTGTTTTTATTTCAAAAAAAATCAAAAAATTCAAAAAAAACCAAAAATATTCAAAAACCCATTAGTTGTCTTAGATGAAATTCCATGCTTTTAACCGAATAAAAAATGATTGGACTTAGTTTGTTTTTAAAATTGCTTGGAACTAGTATTTTACTTTTGAGGATTGATGCTTAGGATTATATGAATCGAATTTCACATGCTTAGGTCCTTTATATCCATAATAGGCCTAGGAAATTATGATAATCTCTTGCTATCCTATATTTGATTTAGAATATTGTTTTCAAATCACTTTCTGTTAACTCTTAAATATTGAAATACTTCAAGAAATACTATTAAAAATACGGTAAAGTGCTTGGACTTTCTTGGTGACTTTTGAATGTTTTTGATTATTGGAGAAACACTTGACCTAAAAAAAAAAAAAAATAGGAAAACATCCAAAAATATAAAATAAAGAGTTGGAAGGAAACTGCAGCAAAATGCCCATCAATTCAATAGGCAAAAGCCTATGAAAAAATACGAGAAAAAATCAAGTGCTCCTTTGAGATCTTAGTAGTCAAAGGGACAATCCATGCTGGAGGGTAAGAGAAACCGTCCATTCAGTTGGAGGTCTAAAGCGCAACGCTTAAAGGTAAAAATCTAACTTGGTATTTTAAATATCTTTGAGTTAATACACGCTGCACATGAGCACATGGACACGTTTAGAATTAAATCATAGGAAGCAGGGAAAATTATGAAAACTTAAAGATATTGTGGATACGTGTACTTAAGTTGTGCGAAGTTTTGCTTATGTATGATAAGTGTTGATTTCTTAAATTGTAGATCTCTAGTCTTAGATAATTTTCATCACCAACTTTGTCATCTCATAAAAATTTCGGTGGATTTCAATGTTCAAAATCAAGAGGCCAAATTTCCTTATAAATTATTTTTCATGATTAGTTTGCTTGGGGACAAGCAATAGTTTAACCTTAGGAGAATTTGATCAGCACTTTTTATATCTATATTTTTTTATGATTATTATCTTGATTTATTATAAAAAATACATGGGTTGGGCTTGTATATCCTTATTTGGGCTAACAAATCATCAATTCAAGGGATTAGATATATTCTATTGTTATTGGGCTTAAATTGTAGAGAATTGAGCTTGAAAATGCCTATTTTGGACAAAAATCGAAATTTGACCTAATCCCAGACAAACAAGGATTGCCTGGAATCAAAGCATAAGCAAAAACCAAAGTCCTGAGGGCCTTACGACCTAGCTTATGGCCATAAGGCAACATATAAAGTAGCTTATGATCGTAAATCGGGCCGTAAGGAAGGCCGTGCAACTTTTCACAAATTATGTTGACTTTTTCGGGTAGCTTTGATTAAGTTAGTTTTGGGCTTTCTTATATGCTTTCAAATTCCTATTCAAGTGGAAAACCTAATCAGAATCAAATTTGGAGAAGACCTAAAGACTAAACCTATATAAACTTCCCTATAGCTCAGATTTAGGATCCCTGAAATACGTTCATACAATATACGACCCAAAAAAGATCTAGAGCTCAAAGAGGCGGAGACCGGAGGGCTATTAACGAAGACATCATGCCAACTTCTAATGGGTTTTTCTATCTTTTCTATTGTATTTTGTAGTGTAAATATGTTCTAATTTTTTTTATGGTAAAACTAGATGGATCCTACTCATGAGTAATTAAAGTTATTATTTTTATCATGCTTTCTATGGATCTGTTTGTTGTGAGATATGTCTTATGAGTTTAATGCTTCTAAATAATTAGCTACTATTTATATGATCTCTTGTCATATATTTGAAGCACCGAGAGGAGAAGATTAATGAGTGTAAATTGAGGCATAACCATATGTTAAATGTGACACCCCCAAATCTGGG
>JAUMHB010043510.1:0-18053 GCA_032359685.1 Pittosporum tobira
AAATTGTGAAAATAATTCGACTAGAGGAATAACAAAAGAAATATTTTTATTTATTAAATCATTCTCAAATATTTGGGTTCTCACAATATGCACAATAATATTATACTCAATCTATTATAAACTAATAGTCGTTTTGTCTCTATGCACACGGATTAAGGTTAACAATAAATGTTACTATATACTTTCTCCATTCTAAAGTAGTAAATTTTTTTAGTATCAAATACAAATATTAAAAAATACATTTAATACAATAATTTTTTGATTAAATTTTGTGCAAAATTTTATTATTACCCTTATATGAAAAATTGAAAACAATAAATACAGGAGATAGTGCATCTCGGAAAGATGAGAGAGTCGAGGGATTTTATAGAAAAGTAAATGTTTTATTCTTCTTTAAATATGCAAGTGACAATTATTTAGGAACAAAAAAGAACATCTAAAAATTCTATTATTTTGAAATGGAGGGAGTAATACTTTTTTATCCCTTTATTGAATGTGGTGAATAAGAGAGAGATAAGAAACATAAATGATTTAAATTTTCTTGAAAAAATGAGAAAAATTAGAGGTAATGCAGAAAATTAATTACTATTTTCTCCCAAGAAACTATAAAGGATAATTATTTAAAAATAAATTTCAACTTCTAAAAATACTACTACCTCATTTTCATATTAATAATCATTTTAGTTTGATGCACATAGATTAAAATCAACAATAAATATTAGTGTTCAACTTCAGTTTAATTCTTTCTTGAAAATTGTAAGCAAAACAGAAAGAAATTAGGGAATTAAAACACTTTGAAAAGATAAGAGAGATTAGGAGTAATATAAGAAAATATCTATTATGCTCTCTTAAAAAATTATAAATACATTTTATTTTTTAAAAATACTATTATTTTAGAATAGAGATGGTATTATTTTGAAGTTGAGGGAGTATACTGTATGATCTGTGCATTCTCCATACTGTTACATAAGTAAGGCATGATGTCACATTCATCTTAAATTCTACATTTTGTTATATAGCAAAGCATGCTGTCATATTCATCTAATGTTCCATTATGAGTTTATGGCTAGCTTATCTTAAAATAATTTAAAATTTATATATTAATTTAAATAAATTATAAATGAAGAAAATATTTATTGATCTTTAAAAAAAAAAAAAAAAAAAAAATTATATGTATTAGATGTGTGCTGTATTTAGTTTAAGTAACTTGTTTTAAATAAATTAAAATAAATAATTTTAAAATAATTTATTTTTAAAAATAAATTAATCGGTAATCAAATAAACTAAAACAAATAAGTTATAGTACTTCATCGATTGACGAAAGAGACGGTGTCATTTGAAATTTCAACTAACTCTTTCGTAAATAATTGAAGTTTGGTGAAAACAAAACAATCATTACTCGGTAAAAAGATACGGCACCTTCAACGGTGTGGCAAGCCTTATTATTCAAAGATCCCTGCCCACTACCTCCTTTAGTTTGGTTGCACGATGAGAGTTGCAACTTAAAAATTCTAGAGTTTAATATTATCAATAAATTAAAATTTAATTACCATAATAAAAAATATTTTATTAAAATAATAAATTTGTTGCTTTTTTTTTTTTTTTTTTTTAGGATAATAAATCTGAATTGAAACATTTCGATTGAATATTATAAAATGACACCCTTAAAAATTTATGTGCAAAAACAGAAAAAGAAATTACGTCTAATTTAGTGTTGGATGGTAAAAATTGTTCGAGAAAAATATGGTCGACTACATGCCGCCAAACTTTGATACGTGTAAAAGTTTAATCATAGCGTTGGTAATAAAAGCAGTGTTTAAAACTCTTAAATGTTTTTAATTTTTTTGGTAAAAGAAACGTATATCGAATAGGGGATTATTTAGATATTAATTATTTTTTTAAAATTTTTTGTTTTTGATTATGCATTTAATTTTTTAAAATATTTATATATATATAAAACAATAATTATTAGAATTGAGAATTATTTAGAATATATATAAATTTTATATTATATTCACAAATTTGGCAAGCTCGAACAATAAAATTTAGGACTAGGATGTAAGTTTTTTTCACATATTAGAGGCAGGGAATTAATTTGCCTAGACAATTAATCCATTCAGACCAAATATTCAATTTTTTAAAATTGTCGAATGAAACCGATTATATTTATAAATGAATTTGACTAACTCCTTTCATTTGGCCTCCGTCTAAAAAAAAATAATATATTGATCAGTGTAGTAGTCCATGATTATAACAAAACTCTCTCATAAACATGTATTCCGCGTTCCAGATATAAAAATTTAAATTATAAATTATTTACAAATTGTGCCAAACAAGAAATTATTGCAACAAGAAAAATGGAGCACACATATCATTTTCGCAGGGACAGTGCCTTGCTAAAAAAGAAGACAAGCAGGTACCTGGAAGGGTGTGTCAATGTCCTTCCTAGAAATGAGAAAGTTCCTGCCCCCTTTTTTTTTTTAAACATATGCATGTTTGTTTGGATGCAAACTCAAAAGTCGATGAGTCGCAACTTGCACATGGATAGATGCCGTGAAAATTGAATCACCCCCCCCACCCACCTAACCCAACAAAAGGATCCGTCTTATTAATATCCAATAATTTGATGAAGGAGAAGAGGGATACTGTTGTCGTCTAACCAATCTGGGAATAATTAAGCACTTAATAAAATCACAGAGCCAGCCAGCCAGCCAGCTATGGAGTTTGTTTAAAGCTTGCATGTGTGTGTCAGTTAGATACTTGAACTTCAATTCTTTCATTGGCCTTGTCTATTTGGTCTCTGTTGATGTGATAACTCTGTTTGTTCTGTCATGTGAATTTGTAGGGTGGTTGTATGTTCATATGGATTTTGGCACGCAGCTAGTATTTAGCTAAAATATCTCACTCACATCTCCGATCAGTGTCTAAAACGACATTGGATTGGATGACTGTTAATAATAATTCCATAAAATCGGTCGCAAAAAAAGAAAATGTAATTTATAGTAAAAAATTGATTTTGCATTAAAAAATAAATATATATATATATATATATCTTTTGTGTGACAGATATTTAAAAGTAAATTCAAAACATTTTTAAAAAAAATATTGACAGTCATCCGGACTCGTCTTGAATAGCCGAGATTGACCTAATATATTCCCTCCGGCTGTGTGTTGCTAAACATCAGGTGATAAAATCATGGTCCATTTACGAATGATTAGAAATAAACTCCTGCTGCACTGGATTTGACTAGAGTCACCTCAAACTAGTACAGTACATCAATTTTTCTCTTCTCTTCTCTTCTCTTCTCTTCTCCTTTTTTTTTTTTTTGTTCCGAACCAAATTCATATCTTATTTTTCTAATTTAATGCAATAATGAATATATTTTTCTTCAAAATCTGCAAAAACAAATAAATGGACAATGACCCCAGATCGGTTGATTTGTATTTCTGGTCAAGTTAGGCCCCTTTATGTTTCTGCTATCATCTACTGGTAGAGGTGAAAGCAAACCATGCGCCTGTTTGGTAGTTTTTTTTTTTTTTTTTATTAAAAAAAGAAAGAAAGTTAAGTTCAGTTTAAGTGGGATAAATTTAGTTGAACCTGAATCAAAAATCTCAAAAGAGTCTTATCTGAAACTCCAAAATGATAATTTCAATTTTGGAAAAAAGAATGATAATTAAATTTAGATGATTATTTTGCCCGTCAGTATGTATGGTGGAACGGACAGCCCAACAGGCAACTGCGGACTGCGGTCAAACTCTAAATTTGGAAATAAACGGCACTCATTGTTTTCAGTTTGCACAGGTTACAGTTGAGCAAGCCCATCATACCCTTCACAGGACCATTGTCGATGTAAGCGAATACTCCTATGGGTAAGTAATTATTTTGCATTTATCATTTAAATTATGAGATAAATATAACTAGTTTAACATATATTTTCAGAAATAAATTTGTAAGAAAAACAGTGGAATGCCATACCTAGGAACTAATTGGCCTCCAATTTACAAGCGTGACTTTTCAAAATGGGAGAACGTTAATAATTTTTACCCAGTGACGTTGCCTATTTCTCCTAGTAAATAAGCAGAAGTTTCGACTATTTTATATGCTAGTTAATGTATCCATAGACTAGTATCTATTTTAAAATCAAGTGTCCTACATTATAAAAAAACAGAAGCACCACGTCGATGTTGTAAACTCAAATACGAAATAGAGCATATAACTGATATTAAACAGCAAAAAGAAAAGAAAAGAACACTAGGAATTTACATGAAAAACCCTTTTCAGGGAAAAACCATAGGAGAACATAGGACTTATATATATATATATATATATATATATTAGAGCTCAGGATTTTCTACTATCTACACATGCTGCGTAACTGGCATCAACATAGCCAACCACCTATACATTAGCATGCCCAAAACTTAGGCAAAAATTTTGTGTACCATTCAGATAGCACAAGATCCATTTTACGGCTTCCCAATGTTTAGGCCCAGGATTGCTCATGAAACGAGAAACAACTCCCACTGCATAAGAAATGTCTGTTCTTACGCAGACCATGGCATACATCAAGCTCCCGACAGCAGATTTGTAAGGAACCTTTTCCATTTTTTGACATTCTTCTTTAGATTTCGGACAATCTTCTGATGATAAATGACAATGACTAGCAAAAGGAGTGCTCATAGGAATACAGTTAGCCATACTAAAATGCTTGAGCACTTTCCTAATATAGTCTGATTGACGTTGAATCTCATCAACATCATTCCCTGCAACAAGCATGTCATTGACGTATAATAAATAAATAGTTATCGTACCATAAGATTTTCTTTGTACGTACACACAGTGATCTTCCTCACATCTGCTATATTTCTGATTTCGCATAAAATTGTCAAATTTCTTGTACCATTGTCGTGGGGCTTGTTTTAGTCCCATATAGGCTCCGTTTTAGTCTGCAAACAAGATTTTTCCCTTTGGCAGAACACCCTATAGTAATTTCATATATATTTCTTTATCCAAGTCTCCATGTAAAAAGGCAGTCTTGATGTCCAGTTGTTCCAATTCCAAATTCAAAGTTGCAACTAAAGACAATGATACGAATGGAAGAATGTTTTACCACTAGAGAAAAGATTTCCGTAAAGTCTATGCCAGGTTTCTGGCCAAAACCCTTTACTACGAGCCTTGCTTTGTAGCGCTTCTCGCCATTTATGTCTTCCTTAATTCTGTACACCCATCTGCTAGTCAGTGCTCGCTTTCCGTGAGGTAAAGGAATCAAATCCCATGTGTCGTTGTGCTTTAGAGCATCCAATTCTTCTTTCATTGCTTTGGAGCATCCAATTCTTCTACATATGTTTCTGGCTCTCCTTTGTTGGTGTACAAAAGTGCAGAGATGGAGAATATCTACAAGGTGGTCTTGAGATACGAGTAGATCTTCTAACCCAATGAGTAGGAGCAAGAGCAGCAACACCTTCATCACACGTGGATTCATGTAATTGCTTTGAATCCACATTTTCATAGTCGTTTCGTTCATGAAGCGAATCGCGGGTGGTGGCATCATCATTCCAGTCATCACCATTCGGACCATTCAACTGATCATCATTTCTTTGCTTTTGTTTCCTCTTTAAGAGATAGCAGTCTCTACGCAAATGACCCTTCTTCTTGCAGTGCGAACATTCAAGGTCTCTATTTGCAGACCTTCCTCTACTTCTGCTCTGTCCATGCTCTTTTCCTCTGGTTGGAGAACGACCTCTTCGAACTATCAATTCTTCGCCTGTAGCTTTGGAGTCAATTGATTTGGTCTTTTCGGCATCCAATAATTTTGAAATCACAATGTTGAGGGACGACAAAGACTTTGAAGCAGCAGTTAAGGTGGTTCGAACGGTTTCCCATGAATCCGGCAAAGAACTCAAAATAGCAATTACTCTGAGATCGTCCTCAAATGTTACCCCCAAGTCATCAATTTGAGCAAACAAACTGTTCATTTCATCGAGATGACTTTGTAAAATCGTCCCTTCTTTCATTTTTATTTTGAAAAATTTGTTGATGGTGTAATACTTGTTCATACCAGTGGGCTGATCGTACCTTTCGCTCAATGTCTTCCAAAGGACGTGTGCTTATGTGATTCCTTTATGTATCTGCAAGATGCCGTTGCTTAGGCAATGTCGTATGGTTGTTAAGGCCCTCCTATTCAGCTTGTTCCATTCTTCATCAAGATATTCTTTTTTCAATCATCATCAGACATTTTTAACTCCTTTTGTGCCTCCTATTTTGATTTCAGAACTATGTCGCAGTCCTAGGAGAAAAGTATATCCTCCATCAAAATCTTCCAGTTCCCCCAATTTTAAATTCCTGTCAATCTGTCCGTGGTCTGCAATCGCTCCATTTCTGCAGATTGGTCTCTGCTGGGCTTGACAAAACTTGTCCAATACTTTCAACACTTGAATCCACATCAATACATAGCTCTGATACCACTTGTTGTAAATTCAAATACGAAATAGAGCATATAACTGATATTAAACAGCAAAAAGAAAAGAAAAGAACACTAAGAATTTACGTGGAAAACCCTTTTCAGGGAAAAACCACAGGAGAACAGAGAGTTATATATATATTAGAGTTCAGGATTTTCTGCTCTTTACAACTCACTCTAAACAGCCTTTTATAGGCTCCAGACCTCAAGCCAACTGACTTCTACATTTTTCCAGAGATAAAAATTAATATATCTCTTCATCTCCTCAAAAGAGAATTAATACTCTCTTACAATTCCAAAAAAGAATTTTCCCAATATAGTCAAAACAAACTCAGTGTTACCTAAGAAAACACATTAAATGCTACAATAATTCAATTTGATTTTAGTATCAACAGTCGAAAGTGAGAATTTACAAAATTTTGGAGGAACTCGTACCTACAAATATCCAATTAATTACCAACCTAGGCCCACCCATGTCAATATATATGCCTGTCGCAATATATTACTAACTCGGAAAAATGATAGAAAATGCGAACCAAATTCGTGAAACTCTTCATGACTACTTATTTTTCTAACGTAAATTTTAAAATAATTATAGGATTCTAAATTGAATTATTCTCTAGTGAAAATACAAAATCCTCAGCTAAAAAAAAAATCCCTTATAGAAACCAATATAAGTAATGATGGGATTACGAATATTTACGCAGCCACGCAATGAGAACATAGCAAACTATTCTTTCGCCTTAATTTATTTTATTTTGGTTACTACGCGTAAAGAAAACCAGCAGACTAGCAGTGGCAAGGTCACACAACGCCAATTACATCAGCTATTCCTTGCGGCATTTGGTAGCATATACCAATTTTTGGTTGGGCTTTCCCTTATTTAGTTGGGCCGAAAAAAGGGCAAAAAAAATATGAATATTGTTAAGAGAAGATACAGTCCCATATCTAGTTGAAAATACTGCATACATCTCCATAAACTTTTTGATGGTAAAAGACAATAAACTTCTTTAACAATATTTGAACACAGTTCATATGTAGTTCTAAATGCGGGCATTACACGGTCCACATTTTTAGATAGTAACCTGCTAATAGAACCAGCAAGACTGACAACCAAAAGACATACTATATAGTAAATGTAACCATACTTCAAATCCCCCTTGTGAAATGTCACTAGAGCAAGTCAAGTGAAGCAGCAGGAAGATTTTAGTGACCATATTTCTGGAATTCCCACTCACTGTTATCTGCAACAAGAAGACAATCAGAAAAAAGTAAAAACACAGACCGTCACACGGCGAAACGGATATGGATTACAAAGGCAAACTGAAATTGGGAAGAAACACTTGCGGATGAGTACATATGACCAAAGCGCCGTTCTACCCTCTTTAACAACTTTAACATGTAATTTGTGAAGATCCCCCTAAATTTACGGGGAGAGAGGAACATACCTAGTGGGCAAACTTGACGAGTTTTCAGCCATCGGCTAATGCAGTGGAAGTGGAATGCATGGTTGCAGACCCCTGAAATTAACATCAGCATGCTTAATCAGTATCGACACAGAAAAGAGTATCAGATCCACTACAACTTGCATACATACCAATTCCCTTTCCAAGTCCAAAGGGTAAAAAGAAAACCGTACTTCTTTATAGAGCCTTTGCTTACATATTACCAAAATTTATCCTACGTTATTTATATAACTAGGTTTGGCCCAAAAATCTAGGTGGCGAAACTGCAATTCTCATGTGTGACAAAAGCCATGGTAACAGATGGGAAAAAGAGAAATAATATTTACCAAAAACAAGCAAAATAGCAAACGGGGAAACATGTTTAAACAATAATTCAGTTAATTCTGGGGTGTTTAGTTGTTTTCTACTATATTTAAAAATTGAAGACATGACAATAACATTCTGCACCATGAGAGACCAAGTTCACACGTATCGATTACGAAGCTGTTACTCCACACATTAGAGTTGAACCCAAAAGATCCAAGCACTGGATTCTCTGTTGAGAACTTGACCTCCAATGTGCATTTGAACCAGTGTTACCCAATTCGCTGTATGTTGGGTATGGGATATGTGGTATGGGTACGGAGTTCGCTATTTTTTATATACGGAATTCAGAGGGGGTACACTTGGTCAGTACGGTATTTGCGATGTCAATTCGTTGCGGTTCGTTTATTTGGTTCATTGCCAATACGCACATATATGTGTGTGTGTATAAACAACATATAAAATATATAAACAATATGTAAAAATTAAAGATAATCCAACAAATTTAACTTTGCAATAATACTAAAAAACTTAAATTGAAACTTAAAATATGAATCCGAAAGTCACAACTCACAACTTATCAAGCAATTAAATTCCATAATACTTAAAATAAAATAAAGATTTAAAATCAAAATCTTAATATGTTTTTTCCTTTTAAATGACAAAGAATTAATTGTAATCAATTTGTAATTAAGAGACTAACAGTGGATCTCAATAAGACAAAGAATTAATATAAAATTATGGCTAGTGTTTAGCTTTATATATAGTAACAATTTTGGTAAAAGAAAATAATTAAATCAGTACTTTATTTTAAAAGAGAACAAAAACTAAACAAACTCAGTTACAAAAAGAAAAAAACAGTACATGTGTTTAGTAGTTTATTACTCCATCCGTCCCAAAAAGGAAAACTAAAGGCATGATTTTTTTTGTCCTAAAATGAAAGACCAACCTCCTTGTTTTTGTTTTAAAATTACTCAAAAACCATTTTTTAATGAGTAAAATAGTCTTTTTTTTTTTTTTTTGATTTGATCCATTTCAAGGGTAAAAAAGTCACCTATATCTTATTCTCTTATCAATTATAAGTTTTCTTAATTTGCGCATTTTAGACTATTTGATCTTCCTTTTCGGGACGGAGGTAGAACTTCATAACGAATTCAAAAAATAAATAAAAACAATAAAAAACAAAAACCGTCCAATAAAGTACTGCAGTAGTATTTTACAAGCTTTAGCCTTTAACCTCCAGACAAAAACCTAGCAAAACATAAGGAGTCAATGACTTATTCTCTTCCTTGTTCTGCGGCCACGACAACGAAGGACCAGGGCTTTCAGGGGCTTAATTCAATGGTTGCTCTCTCAAATTCTTAATAGATCTTCAAGCAAACCAGGTACCTACATAAATTCTCTTCCTTTGCCGTCAACTTCCCACCTTTTCTTCTGTACGTGGATTCCCTAATAGTGGGGTATTGATTCGCGATCGAACTCCAATCTGGTATGGACGAACCAGATCGTGGTTCGCTGGGGGGATGGCCGAATTATGCAACCCTGATTTGAACAAGATGTTCCTTTGAGTTAATAGAATGAACCCTAAGTAAATAATATCTAGTTGAACCTATATAAACTCAGAGCAATTGACAGGTTGAACAACAAGCAATTTCGACAACACTAACCCATTCAATTTCCTTGCACAGTCAAGTATGAAGTGATAGTTGAGCCTCTCTTGTTGGCACAATATTATAGTTTCCAAAAAACAACAGATGAAAGTTTATCTATTGACATAAATAAAACGACAACCACAAAAGGCTGCACATTACACCAAACACCATTCCCCATTTGAATCACTAAGGATTCTTCTAGACACCCAAGTTATATTAAGCTTAACAACAACGAACAGACATCAAAGGCTCCCTTATCGGTATCAAAGCACTTAGTCTATACAAACCCGAAACGTGTAGGCAAATTATCTTAAATTTTAGTTCAAAGGTTACTAAAGCTTTCCATTTAAGCCATCGAGACGTCAACTAGGAATTCGTCGACTAGGAATGCCGAAATTTGGTACAGCGTAAACGGATGTGCCCTTGGTAAAGGGTATACAAGCAACTGCACTTTCACAAAAACATTCAATATCCTTTTGGGGTCCATATAAAACATCAGGCCACATTGATAAAAGTCTTGATAACACATAGCAGTATCAGTAATCAGTCAATAAACCACCATTCTTATTTCCTAACTGAAAGTCTCTACATTAGTACGACAGAATCATTATTCTAGCTGCTATATCCATAGGTACATAACACGAAATGTCAAATGCCTAGTATCCTATCCCTGTTTAAGTTAATAACCATTAATGAGAATTCAACTTATCAACAGTCACATACGAACAAATCAAATGATAAGATAAAAAAATGATGTAGCTATTAACAATAGGGGTTATTTGGAAGATATCCATACCCCAAGCAACAGTGCACTCCTCGCTAGTAGCACTTGCTTGGTTAGCCTGACACTCGATGCCTATCAAATCATAGAAGCAATTGTTAAACAAAACATGATTTTTTTTTAAAAATAGACAAAACAGAGTAATTCAAAGGAACAAAATTCATTATGAGATCAACAATTCAAAGGAACAAAATTCGTTATGAGAACATATAATATAAAGTGGAAAACTCACAGAGATCCATGATATGGTTCCTGCAAATAGCACAATTGTCCACCACAATATCTGCATGTCAATCCGTACACACCAATCATTTTGCGATCACAAGTTTTTTAAAATAATAAAAAAAAAAAACAATTAACTTGATATTATCTGTTAGAAAATAGATATACACTTTTTGAGTCAATTTGCAAAAACCTAATATATTTAAAATCAATACAGATTTATCTGATTTTAGTACAAATAAGTATAACTATTGTAAACCAACTAAAAACTACTAATACAAAGTTGTTTCTCTCGAAAAATTCATATCAATTTCAAAATTTAAGATTTCGCAAATTGATTCTAAAAGTCAAATTGTGTCTACAATAATTTCGTAATGGAAGCCATAACACACACACACACACACACACACACACACACATGTATATAATCAATATTTAAGCTTTAACAGTTAGGGTTTGTGAGAATTAGGTTACCCCAAGCCCATAGAGCGACAGCGTTCCACTTTTTGATCTCAAATCGCTTGGCCTTCCTGGTTGAAGACAAAGTTGATACTGTGTAAGAAGATGGTCCAGCGCCGCTGGAGCCTTCGTCAGCTGGAACCATAGTCAAGTCGGTGTCAAGAGAAGCCATTATCGGAATTGAAGAAGACGGAAAAAGGCTAGGGCACGATTTTGGGACACCGATTTAGTTACTAGGAGTGGTGGTGTGCGTGTAAATATAAAGGTTTTGGAAAAATGTAAAAGTAAAATTGAATCGAAGGAAAGTATGGGGTCATTATGTGGTCACTTTACGGGCATGTTTGTTTCGGTTTATTAAATTTATTATAATTTATTTTTAAAAATTAATTATTTTTATTAATTTAAAAAAATATAAATTAAGTATAATTTATATTATTAATTTATTTTTAAAAAATTAATTAATATATTTTTTTTAATTTTTAATTTTTTTTAATTATAAAATAAATTTTAAATTATTTTGAAATAATATGTGCCAATAAGGCCCTACCATGGTTTCATTTTCTTTTCCGTTTGATTTTTGGGTAATTCGGGAGGAACTGAGGAAAGAAAAAAAAATGTAAATAAGGAAAAAGTTAAATAAATAAACACAAGATGAATTATTTACGTATAATAAGATTATTATTAAAATATTTATTAATAAAATGAGGGCATGTATTTTAAATGGAGGGTCGATTTTTTGGTTTAGAAAAAGAAGAAGAAGAAGAAAGATAGTGGCTGCACAGTTTTAAAACAATAATAATGCAAGATGGTTTGGCTGAATGTTAATAAAGCTCTTAAATTTAAAATTTAATTGTTTTGTCTTTTATTGCTTCCGTTTGTTTGATATCAATTATTGAAATTGATTACAGTTTATTTTCAAAAATTAATTATATTAAAATTATTTAATTTTATTAATTTAAAAATATATATATAAGTTAAGTATAATAATATTGAACTTATTTTAAAAAATTAGTTATTATGCATTGTTTTAGCTCATAAAATATTTTAATTAATAAATAAAGTATAAACTATTTTGAAATAAGTTGTGTCAAACAAGTTACCAAAGATAAAGTAAAGGATGGCGAGGAAAAGAAAACAAAAGAATGTATTTTTCATTCTAGAATTTATTTTTCATTCTTTTTATCTCACACTAATTAAGAAATGATCTTTTTTTTATATAACTCCATAGAATTATCTTTCAAAATTTATAGCTCCCATATTTTAAATTACCCATATACCCAATTCTCCGCTCCCGTGAATTTTAATCTCCTGATCTAATAAATGAGTGTGGATGCTTTGACTTTTTATTACTTTTTCCTCCGTTTAATTTATATATTTTTTATTTTTTAATTATATTTGACATAAATTTTAAATATATATTTATATATTATATTTTAAAAATATTTTTATATTTTTAATATATTTATATGTTATATTTTTTAATAAATTTAATATATAAAAAAAATAAAATATATAATTATATTTTTAAAATGTCTTGCAATATGTGTCCAATATAATCAAAAAAATTAAAACAATATAAACTGAACGGAAAAAATACTTATAAGACAAAACTTTCATTAAAGTAATCGCAATATAGTGGTGAGTATTCCTCGCGATCCCCGGCGTCAAATTCCTTTTTAATGACAATTTATTTTCTAACTTTTACATATGGTCTTAAACTTTATAAACATTTCACAAAAATCAGAATTTCCAAAAAATAAAAAAATAAAAAAAAAAAATCAACCTCCTCTCACGTAAATTCTTACACTTCTCAATCCAAGAAACTCACGGAAACTCACGGATCATAAGCCTATATACCATGTAATTTACGTCTTCTCTAGCCTATGGTTTTTTTAGTTCTATAATTCACTGGACTGCTTAGAGCAGTCTCTGAAAAAAATCTCGGAGATTTCGGTGATCGACTCCACTGCCTATGCCCCTGATGCAGACGGTGATTTTTACGATAATTACCGTTGGGACTTCTCATTTCCTTTTCCTTCTGATTTTCCTGTAAATCATTTTCTATCGGAAATGTGTACACGAATGTCCCCATTTTAGTGTCATCAAAATCTTTTAATGGCTCCAAGGTTGTCACTACTGAGCTCATGGTTGGTCTTTGCTTTGGCCTGTGGCTAAGGCATTGATAAGCCAGAGCAGCCGCCTTCTGGGCCCCGGTTTCTGAGTATTGGCCTTCAAGCCTTGGGTCCATTATCCGGCTAAGCTTTCGAGGTTCTTTCAACAATGGTCTTGCCCACTCTACTAAGCATTGTTCTCTATTAGGCCGGGTTTTGTCCACTGATCTTCGCCCTGTTAGCAGCTCCAGTAGTACCACTCCAAAGCTATATACATCGCTTGCTGCTGTCAAATGACCTGAAAATCAATTCAAATTCACAAGAATTTAATATTATTTGATTTTTTTATTAATCCAAAATTGACACAAATATTTAAATTCGTTACATATGTCATGTTGAATTACCAAATACTCTAAATGCTTAAGGTTAGAGTTGCAGATTGTCATGGAAAAGTTATGCTAGTTAATTAATTACCGGTCATGACGTATTCAGGGGCAGCATAGCCATGCGTGCCCATAACTCGTGTCGAAACGTGTGTCTCATCTCCTTCCGGACCATCTTTCGCAAGCCCAAAGTCCGAGAGCTTTGCAGTGTAATCCTGAAAAGGAACATGTAAGAAAATTCAGTAATTATAATAAATTTATCAAGCCAATTAAGGTGCAGCAAAAGCTAGATAAAGCGGGAAGACGCTTACAGAATCAAGCAAAATGTTGGAAGCTTTGAAATCGCGATATATAACTGGTTTTTCAGCTTCATGGAGGAACGCAAGGCCTTTCGCTGCACCAAGAGCAATTTTCATTCTTGTCGACCATGGAAGTGATACAGAGTATCCTGAAATAAAAGAATATTATTTTGAGCTATTTTCTTAGTAAATATCAGCTAAAAAATATCCGTATCTTAAAACTCATTAGATAGACTTATTTAACGAAAAAAATACTTAACGTTTAAGGTAAGTATTTGAATGTTAATTGTTATCATGTTCGATAATTATTCAAAAATTAATTAATTTTCTTGGGATTTGGCCGGTACTCGAACGCGCAAGGTAGCTTTTGAACGCCGAAAAATACAAAACTGATAAAGGACATCCATTGCAGTATGCAACTGGGATGGCGTAATGAGATGGCTTACGCCATCTGAGAATAAAAGTTGGTTGGCTTTGGGCGGTTACATCTCATAAATGTCTTTATTCGGAAATATACTACAACTTTGACTTTTCCTTTAACCTTTTTTTATTATACCATTGTACTATCTCCTTGTTTGGCAAGAAAGTCCGGCACTTGTTAGTTTTATTTGCTCAATTTTAAAATGTAAGAATATTATTAATTTTAAAATATTTATTTTTAATATTTTTAAATTTAAAATTATATGAAATAATTTGATTGTAATCAATATATTTACGAAAATTTTGAAGCATTTTAAATATTTTTGTTAGTTGTGGAAAACAAATTTTTCAAAATTTAAATGAATTAATGTTAATAAATTTAAAAATATTTAAATTAATATTTAACAATTAATAATATTTTTATATTTTAAAAGAGAAGTAACATGTTATAACAACCTATGAATAAGTCCATGTAAGGAAAAAGAAACCTCTAATCTTAAATTTCTTGCATCAAAAATAGAAAGTCAAATCTGATTCCCATCCATAAATGATAGGAGTATACTTCTATTAAAATCATATAACTACAGAAAAAAGATGACATACTTCTGAAGAGTTGATTTTCTAAGCTGCCTCGAGGCATATATTCATAAACCAGGAGTCTGTGTTCATCTTCACAGCAGTACCCGATCAACTTCACCAAATGCGGATGCCTCAATTGCCCCAGAAATATCACTTCAGTCTGCAAATAAACAATAACAAATTCTTCAAAACTCCATTAACAAAATCATAAAAATAATAATCACTAAAAGGAAAACAGATTAATCTAGTGAAATTAAAATAGAATACATTAAACATACCAGCCACTCCTTGTGTCCTTGCTTGCCATCTAAATCAAGAAGTTTAACAGCAACCGGCTGAGCCTTCAAACCAGGCCTAACCTTGTCATCAATGAAACCCTTATGAACCGGCCCGAACCCTCCTTCTCCAAGAAAATTACTTGAAGCGAAGTTATGTGTGATCACTTTAAGTTCCGCGAGCGTAAAAACATGAATATCAGAACCTGCTAAAGAATTCGAAAGGTCCTCTGAAAGCGTAGAAGAACTTAAATCCGATATAGAAATCCTTGGAAATGAAATTTGCTTTGCAGCTACTTTCTTCTTATTCTTCGATGAATTCTCATTCCTACCGCAGCCTGGAAGTAAAGATTGCCATGTAATCTTCTTCATAACAGCCATTTTTTTTCTCAAAGGTTGTCAACTTTTTGATCAGATATATGAACTTAAATGGAGAAGGTAGCTAAAGGAGTTGATAAATAATATTCAAAGGGTTTTTCTAGGGGACAGAGAGATAGAGGTTCGCAACTCCTTTTTCTGATTGAGATGCTTCTCTCTCCTTGTTTATTTATCTCTCTGTATTTCATATATATATATATATATATATATATATATATATAAACGTGTGTGTGTGTGTGTGTATGCATGCGCGCGCGCGCGTTTGTGTGTGCGGATTTACATCTATGCATTTATCTGCTTTTTTACCAACATTTTATAAAGGTGCATGGATGAAGGTTAATATAGTAAACATGAAGTAGTTAGTATGCTAGGATTAGAATATTAGCTATTAATTAGTGGGAAATGAGTTTTCAAGTCCATGAAATTTGGTTGAATGGAAAACGACTTGGCTAACCAACTTGACTTTGGTTACAAATTTACTTAAATGTTTAAGAAATAATTAAATATAAATATTGGTTCATCAAATATTTAGTACAGTATATATTTATGCAAATTATATTATTGACTGAATTGAATTTTAACTTCATGAAATTGGGATCCATTTTCAAACCTTAACTCTTTTTTATTTTTATTTTTTTTTAATGGGTGATGCAATGGTTCCGCCAAACAAAAATAAGAACATCAAACATATACAGACATGAGTCAATTAATCAAATTTCATAATAATAAGCAAGTAATATGATCTCACATAAAATAATCCTATAAAATGGATAAATAATTTAAATATATATATAAAAATTGAACCTAAGACTTTTAAAATTTTTAAAAAATAAAAGGTCTCATCGTCTCACTCTAAATATTCAAGACGCAATGCGGGTGCAAATTATTTATTGGCTTTTTCCTTGTTTTGTCTCTGTTATCTTTGAACCCTTAACCTTTTAATCGAGTCGTTAAAAGACAAAATTAATAAATACGATCGCGTTTGTCTTACGATTTAGAAAATGGGAGATGAAGTCAAAGACTAGCTCCCAATAAAAACAAAACGTTTGTACAGATATAAAACAATTTTTCCTCTGGCTATTCTGAAATAAAAAATCGAGGCTTTCACCATGGGCTTCCTTATTAACACGGGATGTTGGAATATCAAAAGCAACAGAAAATTCAAGCATACGTCACCCTACCTTCTTTTACAAATAATCAAATACTCTTAAACACATTTAAAATATTTTAGTTGCTTCCTAAGCTAGGCAAAAGATTTCCTTTCACAATCAGAGTTGTTAATTATCATTTCTCTTATACTTCCTCCATTCTAAAATAATAATATTTTTGAGAAGAAGAACAAATTTGTTTTAAAATAATTATCATTTATAATTTTTTTTTGAACAATGTAAGAATTATTTTCTTATATTACTCCTAATATCTCTTATCTTTCTAAGGAGTTTAATTCTCTGACTTCTTTCTCTCTCTCTTGTTTATTAATTTCAATAAAGGATAAAAAAAATAATTAAATATTAATATTTATTATTGGTCTTAATCCGTGTGCATGAAATTAAAATAACTATTAATATGAAACACAAAGAGTATTAATTTTTTTTTTTTTATCTCAACATGTTTACCACTTGTAATGAGATTTTGAGTCAACCATGCGAATAAATTGGATAACGTGGATCATTGGACCATGCACATAAATGAAAAGGTTGAACTTGGTATCTAATAAATGATCATAAAGTAGTGTTGGGATTAACCCGACTGTTGACCAAGCTCAAACTTTACTTTCAGCTGGACACACGTTGGTAAGAATAGGTTCACCTTAAATACGGGCAACACGAGGGGTTTGTTTCCTCGTTCGCCTCTACGATACTTAAGTTAGCGGTGAGATTAAGGTATAATCTGTTTATTAAGATGAAGATGATGATGTTTACCGTATGTTTGAGTGTATTTTTGCAGAGTTTTGTGTTGATAGCGGATTCATTCATTTGTGCAAATGAGACGGTATTTGTAGAATTTGCACTGACTTGCGGCCCGATAAAGTCGGCATGATGCACCTTAATTGAGTTGACGGGGCTGTCAGGGTCAGGCGGCTGATTAGATATTGTATTGGAACTTGTTTTATGGCCTTTGGGTTGTTGAACCCAGACCAGGCTAAGTCAGGCTCAATCGCTGGAATAGATTGGGTTCGCTAGCTGGGAAGGTCTGGGCCCAAGGCGCATAGTTTGAAAGTCCTCGACGGCGTTGGTCTGATCGGACAGAGATGGGTATTAGCT
>JAUMHB010043521.1:4097-18049 GCA_032359685.1 Pittosporum tobira
TAAAAACATAAAAACATAAAAACATAAAAACATAAAAACATAAAAACATAAAAACATAAAAACATAAAAACATAAAACATAAAAACATAAAAACATAAAAACATAAAATCATAAAATCATAAAACATAAAACATGCCGTTAGCCCCACAGCCGAAGCCGCGGGGAGAACCCTCCGGCGTGACAATAAGTATAAGGCTATATGTGAAATTGGAATCAACTATATGGAGGAGTAGAGTTTTGAGAATAATTGTTTTTTCTTCCTGTACACCGGGAGATGAGGGTTTTTGTAGGACCCCTAGCTTGAGGCTTAAGCTAGATAATTAGTGAGAGTTTGTGTCTCATTAAGTTTGTAGAATCTGTGTTGGATTGTATGAAGTACTTGGACATGTGTTACAATTAGAGTTTGTTTAGGTTTTCCTATTTGTGGGCTTAATTCTCCTAAATTAATTAGGAGAATATTGAGCCTTAATTTTAAACGGCATAGCGCTATGTTTATTTTGACCGGGTCGGGTTGACCGAGGTAGTGCCCTAATTTTGGGCTGGTCTCTATCATTTAGTAATGCTGATATATTTATATATGGATATGCAGATTTGTTTGGCGAAAAAAGATCGAGCGTGATGTTACTGAAGGTGTGCCACTTGAAATGTTTTCAGTAAAAGAAGAGAAGAGAAAGCAGAGAGAAAGAATGGTATGTAGGTTTGGCCTGCCGTTCAATTTGTTGTCCATATTATTTCTTTTGGTTGCAAAATTTATCACTATTTCTGTCTGAGAATGTGAGTCCTATTTTATTTTTGCTTTTGCTTTCCAAATCTTAAGATTTGTATAAAACACCATTCACCACAGATTTTCTTATGATTTTGTACCAATATTTGACTCTTTATACTGAAAATTATAAACAGAGGAATTATGTCTAAAAGATGGCAACCCCTTGGTGCCTTTTCTGAATATACTTTGATGTAGGATGAAGTACGGAGGAAGGATAAAAAGGAAGATAATAAGGCACCAATAATCACAATGCAGAAAGCTTTAACATGTTCTATACCCTGACTTTAAACGATCAAATCCCTTATATAGAACCCTAATTCTAATATGATAAAGAAACCTCATATGATAAGGAAACGAATTCCAATAAAATAATTACTACCTCCGTCCGGAAAAGGATGGCCAAGATTTTTTACACTTTTTTGACACAGATTTTACAACACCTTGAAAACATATATATACACTATATTTTCTATATGTTTTTACATTCTTAACATATTTGTATGTCATATTTTTCAATATATTAAAAATATATTAAATGTATAATGTATAAATGTGTTTTTGAAGTGTCTTTAAATCCGTGCTAGAAAAGTATCAAAAATTTTGGTCGTCGTTTTCAGGATGGAGGGAGTAAAAGATACATACTAATTTATCGAACTAAGGAATCTAATTATGATCAGTTTACCAATAAATAATATTTTGAAATTACTTGGCAATATCTTCCTTTTGCATTCTGTATCATGTTTATTTTATTTGTTAAAAGAACATTTCTTAAGTGTGTCCTATGCAACTAGTTTGAGATAAAAGAGGCAGTTGAATTTAGTTGACTCTCTCATTTCCAGAAGGAGTATTATTTTGCAACATCAGTATTACTGCTAGCAACTAACCGCTTGTTTTCTATTCTAATTTGCTTGTTGGGGAATCATTAACGTTCAAAGTTGTTAGTACATTATTGAAGTTAGGGTTATTCAGAAAATATACTAATATAAATTATACTTCTGATCATTCTTGTGTTGTTGAGATTTTGTGTGTATTTATGTTATAGGCAGAGATTGAAAAAGTGAAAAAGCGAAGGGAGGAAAGGGCAATTGAAAAGGCACAACATGAGGAAGAAATGGTAAGTTTGGTTTCAATTTTAATGGTTGATATCAATTATTAGTACATAGGATTAATTTATTTGTCAATGTCAATCACAATTGGAAAGATTGCTTTTGTTTGTTGAGCTTCATTGGTAAACATTAAGGTATAGTGTGGTAGTGGATCACCTAAGACTTTCATTTGCAGGCTTTACTGGCCAGAGAACGTGCTCGGGCTGAATTCCAAGATTGGGAGAAGAAAGAAGAGGAGGTATGGATCTTAACATTCTAGTCTAATTATTCTTTTTGGGTCATTATTTTCTTTTTCTTTTTCCATGAGCTGTATACCGATTGCATTTATTTGTTCCTACACTGTTCCATTGCAGTTTCATTTTGATCAAAGCAAAGCTAGGTCGGAGATTCGGCTGCGTGAAGGGCGCATCAAGCCTATTGATATTCTGTCTAAGCATCTTGATCCTTCAGATGAATTTGATATAGAAATAAATGAACCATATGTGGTTTTCAAGGTAAACATTCTTTGTGTTAAAAATTTTTTCTTTTCATAATTAATGTTTTTATTTTAGGTCCTTTGTTCTGTTACCTAATTGCATGATTATTTGGTTTAAGAAGGTTTTTACTACTTGTGGCCTCTGCTGGGAGCCAGAGAACACAGATGTAGCTTTCTCGTTATCATTAATTAGAAATATTATCTTGACATCTTATGTTCTATATTTTTTTGGATAAGTAGATTTTAGTCTTAGAATTCTCTAACATCGTTTCTTTATTGGAACTTGCATGACAGGGTCTGACAGTAAAAGATATGGAAGAACTTCATGAGGATATAAAAATGCATCTGGATTTGGACAGGGCTACTCCAATTCATATACAGTATTGGGAGGTAATAAAGAGATTTTTATGGCTACTCTTCAAAATGTTAAGTGGATCACTGTGTCATTGCCAGCTGAAGTACAATTTCCAAATCTTTTCGATGCACAATTGGATTTCCTGCATAACCTTTATTATACTTGAATTTGGCTATCCAACATTTGTTGATTTCCATTTTTTGCGTTCGGAATACCAACTTTGTTTTAAATAATCTGCAATATGTCTTAATGATATCAACCAATTTTCTTGCCATTGATTTGAAAGAAATTTCGTAAGTTGTGGCAGTCGTATCAACAAATATGTCTAGATTTTGACTTTGTTGTACATGGCTTCTAACTTGTGGCGTTTCTATGTAATTGAGCACAGGCGCTTCTTGTGGTTTGTGAATGGGAACTAGGTGAGGCCCGGAGGAAGGACACACTGGATCGAGCTAGGGTGCGTGGAGAGCAACCGCCTGCTGAGTTGCTTGCCCAAGAAAGGGGTTTGCATTCAAGTGTTGAAGCAGATATCAAGAATTACCTGCTAGGTAAAACTTATGCCGAACTGGAAGACATACAGTTCCAAACCGAGTCACTGATGCGCTCTGGCAAAGCCAAGAATGTGGAGTATTGGGAGGCCGTTCTTAAACGTCTCCACATCTACAAGGCAAAGGCATGTCTGAAAGAAATTCATGCCAAGATGTTGTCCAAGCATTTGGAACATCTTGAGCGGCAACCACTGGAAGAAAATGAAGATAATGATGATGTGGAAGACAGGGAGCAGCCTCTGTTATTTTCCGAAGAGCAAGATGCCGGTGATGATAATATTATTGGTATGCATGACAACAGCTTTATCTTTCCTTTTTATTTACTTGTGTGTGGGGGTTTGTGTTTTTATGATAGAATAGTTTGTTAACCGCCACTTCTTACTTTTTACCTTTTAGATGATCAACCGCCTCTATCTCCTGAACCCATATTGTATGAAGAGAACAAGGAGGGAAAGGAGGCAGGCTCATATTCTCCAGATCTATTGCATGGTGAAGAGAATGAAGAAGCGATTGACCCAGAGGAGGACAGGGCTATTCTGGTAATTTTCCTTTTCCTATACAGTTTGCTACCCATTCGTTTAACGGTTTAATAAAGGAAATTTGATAAGCCTGTTTATTACGTACATTCACAGGAAAGGGAACGTGTGGCCGTATTGGAAGAACAACAAAGGCGGATCCAGGATGCTTTGGCTTCAAGACCAGTTACATCGGAGGATAATTTGGAGATGAGGGTGGCCATGAAAGCTATGGGAGCCATGGAGGAAGGTGATGCAGTGTTTGGCAACAATGATGAAGTCAGCCTTGATTCACAGGTATTCTCTCTCACAATGGCATGCCCGTCATTTCATCAAACTACATGGGCTTTTCAATACACGTATGAATCTTATTCCTATGTTTTAAGCACCACGTCGTCTATCAACGTGAATGCAGGTTTATTGGTGGCATGACAAATATCGACCCAGAAAGCCAAAGTACTTCAACCGAGTTCACACTGGGTACGAGTGGAACAAGTACAATCAAACTCACTATGACCATGACAATCCACCCCCAAAGATTGTGCAAGGTTACAAATTCAACATATTCTACCCTGATCTTGTTGACAAAACAAAAGCTCCCGTGTATACAATAGAGAAGGATGGGGACAGTGCAGAGACCTGCATCATAAGTTTTCACGCGGGCCCGCCTTACGAGGATATTGTAAGTTTCTAAAAAATGTAAGGTTTATTTTTCTCATTAGAAATCTCTCAAACAAATTTGACCGGAATGTTCCGTTTATTTCATTGTAGGCTTTCCGGATTGTTAACAAGGAATGGGAATATTCCCACAAGAAGGGATTCAAGTGCACATTTGAACGAGGTATTCTGCACGTATATTTCAACTTCAAGAGGCACCGCTACCGTCGGTGATACTTGCATGAGATGGAAACCGGTGTTTTATGTTGCTGGGCTTTCAAGTCTTGCATGGAACAAGATAGGTTTGGACAATATTGATGATGTTCTTCTATATCTGAATGTTCAATGCTTTAACTGATCTTCTGTAAGCTTACTCTGTGAATTATTTTTGCCTTTACTGGCTATATGATACAAAATTAACCATCTCTATCTTATTTTATTTTTTTGGGTATATATTTAGAAATTAGTTACATTGATGAGATAATACAACATAAATTGAGAAAGCGAATGCATAAAGTGTAGTTAAGTGTGTAATTACATGCTTAAGAGGTAGAACTTGTAAAGAATTATGGTGCACACAATTACACGGTGTCTATTTTTTAACATTAATTTTATTATTTTGACACGTGAAAACAGTCATAAACGGGGTAACTAAATTCTCAACTTTATTTCTTAAATGAAATATTTACAACTTCTAATTGTTTACTACTACTATATTTGTAGCTGATGTTAATATTATGCCTGTAAAAATAATTTTTTTCTTAAAAAAAAAAAGTTATATTTTTTTGTGTGTTATTTTTAATTTTAAACAGAGAGTAATAATTTATAAGAAGTAGGTTTATTTAATGTGTGATTACACTTCAAGACTGCTTTTTACAATTCGCGACAATTGAGATGCTTTTTTTTTTTTTTTTTTTTAATAATTTCGTAATGGGTTAAAAGCCGTGCAGAAGCACCAAAAAGGGGTGAAAATAGGAGAGTAAAAGTAAAACTCCACCACCACCATTATAATGTATATGGACTATGGCCTATGGAGGAGTGTTTTGTTTTGGAAAGAGATAGCCATTATAATGTATAAAAATGAAAAATATCTTTTGTTTGTGGAGTGTCATTCGAGGTGATAAAGCTTTCCGTGGATGGAGGCCATTGCACTTGAGTACCATCTTTGACATAGAAGTTTTTAATTGGAATTGTTCGGTAGAGTTTATCAAGTTTATTTTGTAATTTAAATTTTTGTTAAAAGTAAAGATTTAACCAGTAAATTTAATTTTTTAAAATTAGATTTAATTTATTGAATATAATATTTTATTGTATTTAAATTATATAATATTTAAATATTTAATAAGTTGTAATTAAACGAGTGCTTAGTACTAGTAATAGTAACAGTAATATTTCCTCAATTATAAAATAATAGTCTTTTTAGGAGGAAAAATTTATTTTACAATAATTATTTTTTTTTATTTTTTAGAAGAATATAACAATTATTTCATTTTTTTTTTGGCGAAAACAATTATTTCTTATATTATTCACAATCTCCCTCATCTGTTAATGAGGCTTAACTCATTTTTAAAAAAATATTTTCTCTCTCTTTTGTTTATAATTTTTAATAAAAGAATAAAAATAAAAATATATATTAATATTTTTTATTTATCTTAATCCATGTACATAAAAAAAACAATTATTAACAGAAATAAGCATGTTTTATTAGTAACCACACTCGAAAAAAGAGAAGGCAATGGCAGTAACCCACCATGCACTCATGCTACGAAGCTTTATAGGCCTGTGATTATTTTATTTATTAATTTTTTTTAAGTAGATAGTGCAATGATTTTATCAAGCATACATAAGATAATTAAATCATTAAAATTAGAATTTAACTTTCATATGAGTCAATTAATTAAATCACATAATAATGAACAAGAGACTCACTAATAAAAAATAATATGATCTTACAATAATATTATGGGCAAGAGATCCCATAATAAGAGATAATACGATAAAAACAAACATAAAACATTTAAAAAATAAAAAATTTTAAAAACTCAGTGTTAACTGTTAAGTTAGAACATCACAGGCTATGACATCATTGAGGGACATGTTTTGTTATGTCCCGAGCGAAACAAAACATCCTTTTCTGTTTATGTTTCACATGTTATTAGAATATCTGATACACTCTCCCTCCGGCCAAAAATTAAAAATATTTTTAAAAATATTTTTTTATATAAAATAAAAAAAATTATTTTTTTAAAGATTTTATAAAATTTATGTATATTAATAATGACATAATAAATTAATAATATTATAATATTTTAAGGTATTAAAATAGAAATTTAGCTATAAATTTGGAACAATTATTTCTAATTTTCGAATGCGAGGAGTAAAACCTCTGTAACCTTAAAAGGCCAAATCCTATATTTTACAACTTTCATTCCAAATATAGAGATATCGATAAATTTTAATGCAGTAATTTCTGAAATTTTAAAATTCAAGTTCAAAGTGAATTTATTTTATTTTGATTGATATCAATGTTATAAACTATATATAAAATACTACTAAATACAAATTTTAAAATTTTAAAAAATTAATAAATTTACATCATAAGTTGAATTTGAAGATTTCACAGATTTGATTTCATATAACTCAAAATTTTATTTAATTTTAAAACGAATGGAATATTTACTTTCCAAAGATAATGCTAAAAACAATCATAGGATGGACAGAATATTATAATACAATGATTCTCGGAAATACACCAGAAATATTATGCTTAATTATTAAATTTTACGCAAACTCTTCGTTCCAGTAATTTATCAGAAAAATATAAAAAGGGAAATGAATGTCAAAATACTGGAGTAATATAATTTACAACATTTTTTTAATTTTGAATTCAAATTTTTTTTAATAGGTGGTGCAACGGAAGACATCAAATTAAAATTAATCAAGGTTCGAATCCTATCTATACTATTAATAATGGAATGTGACAATAATTCTGCAATACTTACAAATGCATCAAATTAAGATTAATCCATGTTCGAATCTCAAAAGAGTATAATAATTTTATAATATTAATAATGGGTCATAAGAAGCAATACTCTGCACTATTAAACTTATAATAATTGGTCAAATAATTCTAATAATGGAAAAAATAATCTTACATAATAATAGAGAACAAGAATTCCGCTTAAATTAATAAGGAATAAAATAATTCCACGCTTTACGTCAATATTTTTTTATTTTAAATACAATTGCATTAGAAAAGAATTTTTTTTGTTTTAAGAGTATATATAATAAAATTAAAAAAAAAAATTACTTGATTAACTATTAAAATTTAAAACACAATCTAAAGCGGAATATATATTTATATCTTTCTTGTATGTTTCGATTGCGCTGGCCCCATTTAGTAAGTCTAATTTATTAAAATTGAAACTTTTTGTGCAAAATGCGAATGCTTCGCCCATTTCATAAAGGTTGTTTGCTTTTCCCTACTCTTAATGGATCCGTTTAGATCCCTTAATCCCATCTTTGGAAATCCATGTCCCTTTCCGGCATTCTTGCTTTAACCACAAAAGTAATTAAGCATCTTATACCACCATCCTTTCCCTTTAATCTCCCTACTCTTCCATTCCCACTCAAATCCATTTTTAGAATCACTTTATCTCTTGTGGGAGATTAACAATCAAGGCCCTTTCTGTCATCATTGTTTCTCTTATCTTTCAAGCATCAAGAATATTCAAAGATTACCACCAAAGCAAAAACAAAACAAAAACAAAACAAAACTAAGTAAAACACTCTAAAAAGTAATCACATATTGTAGTAGGGTACACAATTTACATAATCTCATTTCCTACTTTACTATTTGCAATTCATTTTTATTCAACTGGAAATTTACAATAATACGAATTTTATTCTACGATGAAATGCAACCGGAGAAATTTGGAGTACCGATATCATTCTCATTTGGGAATTCTTCTTGATTTACCATGTCAATTATGCATTGGAGTTCTTGAACGACGTTTTTCATGCTTGGCCTTTCCCCCTTCTTCTCCCTCAAACAAGAAAGCGCGAGCTCAATGAAGATCTTCGCACTGTTCATTACTTTAACAGAAGGATCATCCCCAAGCAGACGTTGATCAAGAACTTCCATAACATCGCTGTTGTTAGCTCTCTGACTTGCATATATAGCGAGATTCACATCACCTTCGTCTCTTGAAAAGTCAACCGCCTTCTGGGAAGTCAAAATTTCAAGCAACACAACCCCATAACTATACACGTCACTTTTATCGGTCAACTGGTAGTTCCGATAATACTCGGGATCTAAATAACCTAATGTCCCCTGAGCACAAGTTGACACGTGACTTAAGCCGGCACTGGCCAATCTTGACAGTCCAAAATCAGCAACTTTCGCGTTGAAATCATCATCCAAGAGTATATTAGTCGACTTTACGTCCCTATGGTAGATGGGAGTATAAGCAGCAGAATGCAGATAAGCCAACGCTTCAGCAGTTTGTAAAGCAATTCTTAGCCTTGAGTTCCAATCCAGAAAATTATCGTATTTTCCATGCAAATGATCATAGAGGGTCCCATTAGAAATGTACTCGTAGATCATCAATGGCTGCTCAGCTTCAACACAACACCCCAATAGTCTGACCAAATTCTTGTGACTGACTTGAGAAAGTATGGCAACTTCATTCAGTACTTGTTCGGTGCTCTTTATGTTACCCAGTTTAGCTGATTTAACCGCCACTACTGTCCCATCCTGTAACTCACCTTTATAAACTTCTCCGAATCCACCAATCCCCAAAATTCTATCTTTTGAAAACCCGTTGGTTGCCTTTTTTACTTCTTTCAGACAGAACATCCTTGCAGACTTCCAGCCATTATTCGATTTCAACATCTCCTCTCTTGCCTTAGTAAGCTTTGCCTGTTTTGAGAATCTACCGGAGTTTTTAACTGTCAATCCAGCGAGTACAACAGCTAGAACGAAAAAGGAAATTACACCCATTGAAACCTTCACAGTCAACCCAACTTTGGAAGATTTTTTCTTTTTTATACAGGTTCCAAGAACATGGTTCCAGAAATAGCCTCCGTCACAATAACAACGGAAGACACCATTACCTGCAGGTGAACATTTGGAAGAACCAGGACAATCTTTCTGGGACAAACAAACCGGTTCATTTGGAGAAGCCCATTGGATTTCCAATCCCTCTTCCCATTCACTTGCAGGTTTTTCAGGATCCAAGGCAAGAATGCTTCTAAAAGCTTTGCACCCTGAACTGTGCAGCCGTATTTTATATGCTGATGGCATGCCACCTGCAATAAAAGTACAACATGGGCTGACTCCACTCGCACATTGGTTTACACGTTTTCCATCAACATGTCCTGAATCTTCAAGATAACGGTGACAAAGACTCGAAGGAGTACAATTAAGAGGAGAGACTAAAAGCCGGGGCGAACAGTTGAATAGGAAGATAGTGTTTGATGAAGTTATATTGAAGGGTAAAGTTTGGTTTAGCCAGAGGCCCTCACTAACCGGCATATCTTGAGTGATACAAGTTGCAGGCAACCAAGGTGAAGGCTGCAACACCATTTTTTGGAAAGAGGGCATTATTTTAAGGACAAGATAAGAACTTCCATTAAGGGCGTCAAAGTAAAGTTTCTGAGTTTTCGGATCACAGCGAAGAGAGTAATCTGGGTCACCACAGTTGGTGCTCGTGCTTAAAGGATATGGAACTTGTGTGGAGCCACAGTTTGGACAAGTCCTACCGGAAGAAGAGGAGTGAAAGAAGTAAAGAAGGAAGAAAATGGAGTAGTAAATGTTAGTTGGTTTAGTCATGGTTGTTTTTGGGAAAGTACAGAGGGGAAGGAAGATAGGGGTAAACATATATAGGCTAAAAAAGAATGAGAATAAATTAAAGTAGGGTAAAATGAAAATTTTTAAAAAAGGTAGTAGAAAGAATCCGTGTAAATGTTTGGCGTTTAATGGTCAGTTGGATTCCTGTTTTATTGTGCTTCATAGGGATGGAACTTGTCTGATCTCCATATGAAGAAATGGTTGGCCCAGAGATGACTTCGGGTAATCAAAACTAGCCAAAAAAGATGCAGGAAGCATCAAAATATGGACTTCAATTTTAAAAAAATTAAAGGAAATAATTATTATAAGGAATAATAGCACTCCCACTACAAATAATTTTGTGCTCTCTTATCCTGCAAGCATAATGATGGAGCATTCAGAAAAAAATAATAGTGGCAATTGGCAAAGGCCATGCATGTTCACATTTTATTTTGCCTCCTATATCATAACTCAATGACTTTTGTCATGATAAATAATGACTTACCATTTTTTTTTAATAACAGTGAACCTGCAACCGCTAAGCGCTAAGGATAAACCATTAACACGAAAATATAATGACTTTTGAATATACAGAATATTGATAAAAGAAAACAAATAAAATGATAGGTATCCCATAAGCGCCTAGCGTACAAACCATCTGTGCATGTTTAAGACCCGTTAAGAGAAAGGAAACATACATATTTGTGGCACAAACTTTATACTAAACGAAGACACTGCAATATTTATATTTAAGTACGATAACTGTCAGAATTGCAACGGAACAATTTTCAGTCTGAATCTTTTCTGTAGTTTTATACGTTTTGAACCAGCAATTTTAATACACGAGGAAGTAACTGTTTGCTATAATATATAAACAACATGAGTACCAGACTAATCAGGCAAACTTTCCCAATCTGGAAAATAAGCTTCATTGTCTAGATTAAAGATTTAATACTCCCGTAGGAGCATCCTGCCAGTTTCAGCTCCTCGTGAACAAAAGCAGCAAGCAGGAGAGTATAATTTTTATCCTTCAACAATTTTAACAGGAGATCTGCACAATGAAGTTAAAAATAATAAATATTTTAAATGCATAAAGGACACTAGCAAGTAGCAACAAATCATATCACAAGGATCAGAATGTTCCACTAATTATCCATTACATACCCAAACGGGCTTTGTTTGATGGCCAGTAATTCAATATCCAACTGCAGATATAGAAAAATTAATTAGAAAATCAAATATGTAGAATAAAACAAGGAGAAATCGTGTAAAATAATAAAGCTAGAAGGGTAGTGTAAAAAGTTTATAGAAAGTGAGTGAGTGCTACACAGATAAAAGCAAAACGTAATATAGAGTAGCCGAAAGATCCAGGGTGAAGTATCACCTGTGATACCCCAAATTCCACATCGGATAACGTGAAAAATATTGGTCCCCTTATAAGGCTTATGTCTACTACTAATAGCATCACAATTTAATCCTAAATTATACGCATCATATCCCACACAGTGTTACAGAAAATGGTCTGCAAACACGTGTTTGCATTCATAGAATGTATATCATATTTCAAGAACTCACCCTTTATGTTGACATGAGCACACACAGGTAGAAACAAAATCACTCTTCACAAACAAATAGTCTAAATCTAAGTTAGATAACCTTACCTCAATTGTCGCATTGGGAGGAATTTCTTGCACCCCTTTGCTTCCATATGCTAGTTCAGGAGGAACTATCAGCAATCTCTGCAAGAGATGAACAAATTCATTAATTTTAGAGAACAGAATTGAATCAGGGTTTGGAAAATGATTACAAGATACAAAGTAAGATCTTTGAAACCTTTCCTACTTAAACAGTTTTGACATTTAGACAAGCAATCAGCTTCTGGCTTGATAGTCATTCAGCAAATGGGAAGATGAACATCACGGTTCATGACAGATCTGTTTAAATTGTCAATGGACTTAGGTCTCACCTGTCCTCCTACTCGCATGCCTTTAACGCCCAGATCTAATCCTTTAAGTACATTCCCCCTCTCTGACTGTCCCACGTCAAATCCATAGGGCTGCAAAAAAGTAATTTGGAGATATTTAAAGTAATTAGTCATGCTTACAATTCGAACACACCGATAATTTGAATACGCCAAGAAAATAGGAAAAGGACATTTAATAATGTAGTCATACAGCTAAAATCAGAAAGACGAGTCTCCAAACATGGGTAAATCATAAATGAGCTCCTCTAAGCTACTGTACACAAGTCGGTTACAATTCAGAATGTGGGGGCAAGCTGTGGCTAGCTTTGAAAAACAAAACTAACCTCCCTAAAGATGTTTATTTGGAATAGAAGACAAAAGCTATGTTTCGATATATTTCTCTGTTTGCAGCATAATTCCAGATATCTCTTCCAACAGTTCAAGTTTCAATACAAAGCAGATATGCTACATACATACACATGTACATATATATCGTCACCTAATTCTCAGTGGTTTGGGAAGTTGAGATGGTCCGATATATTGAGGAAGAACTGCGCTTCTTGAGGTAGTTACAAGAAGGATGAAAGCTATTAAATGGATTTAGAACATGGAATGAATGAAAGATAGGTCAGACTTCTATTACAACCAATGAAAACTTTTGGGGAATCATCTGGGGTTTCTTTGAATCAGTGTCACCTATGTATTACTAATCAAATAAATGAAGTGTCATTACTTCGTGAAATATGTCTACTTGTAGTTTTGGGATTCTTATTATTATGTTCAAGTTCTTATGCAACATTAATACAAAATAGTGGTGTATCTAATATAATTTTAACTTAATATTTGACTAATTTTCATAAATTGGTTTCTCTAGTACACACCAGCATTATACAACGGTTGCATCCAGCACAGTCCCATTCTTGGAGAGGGTGCGACAATATTTGCAAATTGAACATTATGTTTTGGTGGAGAATATTACTGGAAAGGAAAGAGAAAGGAATTGAGAGCACCATGCTTTACTCTTTCAAATTGTTAGCAACGGACCTCTCCAAGAAAAGTTTAAACTTTAGCTAAGAATGCAAAACTGTTTTCCTTAATGGAATGACCAATCTTACCGTTCCACCACCAACACCAAGCCCTTGTCTGCTAGTCATAAAAGTGATATTTTTCCATTTAGCAACATAGTGGACCTGCATAATCGACATTGCATCATTTAATTTGTAAACAAATTAGACAATTTTGTTAAAATTCTAAAGATCGACAATAATAAAATTTCCAAGAACAATCGATATTCTGATTAGAATTAAAATATATATCAAATATACCAAGTTTCCTAATGGAAATGGATAGATTTATTGCCTGCAGACACAACTTCAGACATGAGTTGGATGCATGCGAATGAGTTGAGCTAAAAAGTTGAAGTTTTATAAGTGGTAACATTCATTCATATAATAGGTGTATTCTTAAAAACAATTCCAACAATGAAGCAAGAAACTGAAAATATAACTGAGCCACGACCGTACTGCAACCCGAGATCCCTTCACTGCTTCGGCTCCATTCCCAACCTTCAAATCATAATACCTGAATGAATATCCATAAAAAAGATTCAAGCAAATCTTCTTGAGTAAGTAAGGAACTGCATTCATAAACAGCGAAAAATGTCTCCAGAAGTGAAAGTCAATAGAAAATAGTATATGGTAAACGTTGAATGTTAACTATTACATACCCCCTCCTCCC
>JAUMHB010043532.1:0-18047 GCA_032359685.1 Pittosporum tobira
TTTTTCTTTTTCTTTTTTGGCGATTAATCAAGTTTTTAAGGAAAATGTACCTGAACTTCAACAAGACCGGTGCTCTGAGAAATGACAACTTCAATGGTACCGTCGGGTTTGGGCCTCCAGTAGCCACTCTCGGCGTGCATAGGTTCACCGGAGTTCAAATTCCAAGTCTTTTGTGTATAAATTATTACAGGCTTTACCCTCGCAAACAAACACACAATTAATCATTTTAATCTTCAACTTTCATAATTATTCAGCAAGAAAGTTGTAACGCTGATAAAATTGAGAGAAAAAAGGGGGGGGGGGGGGGGGGGGGGGATTTAATAGACCTTGTTACCAGGGTGAGAAAATTGGAGCTCTTCGCCGTATCTGAAGGAGGAGATAGTCGGAAAACCACCCTCTCCCTGACCTCTCCAGGTGCCCAGTAAGTACGAAAGTGGTTCAACCACCGGGTGCACTGCTCCTGCTCTATCCATCTCTCCCTTGGTTTCTTAAGTAAATTTTTCTTAGGTTTTAGCACCTGACGCTACTAAGAAGACCGAAGTGTGTGCTCTTCTTGTCCAATTCTTCTACTAGGTGAAATATCTACAATTGCAGTCGCTTCTTGATGAATTTGGCTCTTGGCATGTGGACACCGTGACCATTTTAAAACTTTTGTTATTAAAATTGAATCTGACTGGATAAAGAAATTGTTATTATTTTTGATTTGGTCAATTTTGTGAAGACAACATTTTTAATTTTCTCTTTCTGAAATAAAATTGTTTTAATAATATAATATTTCATCCGTACTAAAATAAAACATAATTTCGAGTTTTGTCAACTTAAATTTGTAAAATCTTGAGAATTCAATTATAATACAAATTTTAAATTTGAAAGTTTATTATATGTATTAGTATTTTATATGTAGTTTATAATATTAACTTTGTTATCAATTAAAATAAATAAATTTATTTTAAATTAGAATTTTATAAATATACTACATTAAGTGTTTGTCCATTAACCGTGTTTAACGATCACCAAATCGCAACTTAAAATATATAAAATTCTAATTTAAAATAAATTTATTTTGTTGCTTAAATTCTTAATTTAAGTGTTTGTCAATCATTTAAATTTTACTTTTTGAACTTAAATTTAGATTACTAAATATGATCTTTTGTTATATTTGAATTCTATAATCTTTAAATGCTATTGTCAAACAAAAAATAAAATACATAAATATATTTAATTTTAAAACACATGGAGTATATAATTAGGGTGAGTTCAAGAAAAAATAAAATTAAAATTTTTTTGCTTATGAAAAAATACAAAAAGACTAGCTGTGGCGAGACCACTCGATTCCTACAACATCTGAAAGCAGAAAATTACAAACGCCGTCCATTGGGGTTAAGTTTAAATGGACAAGATTTCTTCTTGGATAGCTCCTTACTTAGCTAAGAAGTACGCGTAATAATTCTCCTCCCGAATAGTGTGGACGAGAATGCAATCCCAATCTTAATTTATGAATTCTTTGCGATCTTGAATCACATTCTTATATCAATTATTGTCAACACGAATTTTTTATTATAATTTTTGAATCTAATTTGAGAATGACTTGTTTAAGATCTTTTGACTAGGCCCAAAAAAGTCTTTACTTTCGAGAATTATATATATATATATATATATATATATTTACTAATATTTTTTTATAAAATATATAGGTTTAGGGGTTCAAAACTAATAAAATGGCGTTGGTTTAGGTTTATTATTGATGTAATAAATTCTTAATAATATAAAAAAATATTTATTTAATTTCTTTTCAATAATTTTTAAAAATCACTACACGGCGGAACTGTTAAATGAGGCTTTAGGAGACCAGCTAAGTTTCCCAATACATTAGTTATCTTATTTGTCTCTCTTCTATCACTATATAAAATTGTATTGAGATGTAAAAAGTTTGAATTTTATATGAGAATTTATTAAAAATTAACCATATTTTCTCTGTTCCAAAAAGAACGAGATTATATATCATTTTTATTGTCTCAAAAAAATGACTTTGATACATATTTCAATAAAAAAAATATGTAATGTATATATAAAATAAAGAAATTTTATGGGATTATTCAAATTTTATGTGACTCAAAATTTATCTCTTCTCAAAAATAATTTTTCTTAAATTGTAGATTGTTGATATTTTAATTATTATTTTTGGAACAAAGAGAGTACATTAAATACTTTTGTAAATTTCTAAAACTTAAAAATCTTTTCTAAGACAAATTAGTAGAAGATTAGTCCTGCTTAATGTTTTCTTCTTCTTTTTCCTTTTTCATGAAAATAGAGCATTGGTTTTCAATAGGATCCGAAATTGTCGAAGTCTGTTATTTTCCCAAATATTTAGATGAAATCAATACCTACTTATTTTTAAAAATTAACTAACTTATATTTTTTATTTTTGCTAATTTTAAAAAAGTTATAAATTAGGTATAACAATATCGTTAATTTATTTTAAAAAGTTAGTCAATAAATATTTTTTTAAGCTCATAACATATTTTAATTAATTAATAAATTATAAGATATTATGAAATAAGTTGTACCAAACAAGTAAAGTCATTTTTGGTTTAATTATCTAGCCAAAGGTAGGTCCTCTGCCGAATCTTCTTGTTTGACACAATTTATTTCAAAATAGTTTATAACTTAATCCAAGGCAGCACAAGAATAGCCAAGCCAGCAGCTGCTGATCTTTGCTTAAGCAGTTGCGTTGAGTCAGTCTATTTTGTGTAACTCACTCTTTCTCTTGCATTTCTATAAAAACAGGATGGTGTCTAAGTTTAGATTAAACTCATTTACAAACCAATATATAAATATATTATATAAGTTTACAAACACTTAATTTGTTTCGTTCTTTTATCGAATTGACTCATATTTAATACGCAACTTGAGTCAACTTTTTATGTAAATTCGATTTATTTTTTTGACCAATAACAAAGCTTAAAGTATAATCACTAAATGTTAGAAAGTCATATATTATACATAATATTAAATTAAATATATAATATAATCTACAAACACCAAATTCATTTGATTTATTTACAGAGTTGTCTCAAAAGTATATATTTTAGATATACAACTGACAATCATTTGTAATTTTTCATAAATTCAAAATTCTAATAAATTTATGCTCGGCATAAATTCTACTCACATAAATGATCATTTTTTTTTATTAAAAAAAAACAAAAATTTAAAAATATTACATACCTATAATCAAAGACAAGTCTAGATGAATCGAAAGTAAAGCAATCCGATCAAAGCAAGCTACATAAATTCGAAGAAATTTAACTTCAAACTAAATTTAGGATGATCAATCCTGGTAAATTTTTGCCGAGCATACCTTTTGCGATGATCAGATGATTAAGTCGAATTATGTGTAAACTTAATTTAGTTTTTTGATCAATTATTAAAAATATAATTTAACTACTGAATATTAGAGAGTCACATAATATAAATAACATCAAATATAGTCTCATAGGCATTGGGTTGTACATGTTTACATTTTCAAATAAACAATATTTGATACTTCACCCGTCTCATAAAAATTGTAATACTTACTTTTTTTGAACGTCTCATAAAAATTACAACTTCTATTTTTGGAAAATTTAATAATGCAAATTATTTAAATTATTCTTACTTTATCAAATATGACCTATTACTTCAATTATTATTCTCCTATTTAAAATTATAATATTAATATTATACCCTACCAGTTCAATCACTATTTTCCTTTTCAAAATTATAACTTCAAATAAATTTTTTAAACTCTGCAAAAAATCAAAATATTACAATATTTTTGAAACGGAGAGAGTATATTATAAGCAAATACATTACAAAGACAAATTAAAAAAAACTAACCAAAAAGATTGAAAAATATATATATATTTTTTTATGAACAATACATTAAAATCGCACACATATATATTAATTATTACCAACAATAGGTTAAAAAAGTAGATATAAAAAGAAAAAAGAAACGGCTATACGGGTGGAGTGTGCATACGACGTCGTCAGACGAAAACAGAGAATATCAGAAAAGCTGATTCGGACCACGATTTGCTTCGAGAAGAGGTAGAAGCGGGTATCCATCCACGAGTAGAGTCTTTCCTATTTGGGGCGAGCGGCGACCCTTTCTCTCCTCTTCTTTCTTACTTTCATTCCTCTGTCTGTGATTTTACTAACCCGCTATATTTGTAAATATATATATATATATATATATATATATATATATTCATTCATTCATATATGGATTTTCCTATTTTTTCTGTTATTCTCTCTCCTCTATCCCACAAATTTCTCCTAATTACTGAATTCTTCAAGACCAGTAGTAACAACAATTCTAATAATAAGACCAATGTATTATTTCTCCTCCTGTTTGGCCATGCCGTTAATCAAATAACACCTCGTTTTCATAACCCAGCCGGGTTCTTTTCTTTCTCTCTTCCTATTTCCCTTGTGTTCTTTTATATCCTTATTATTGTGAAAATGCTATATGAAATACATAAATGAATGATTCTGAAAATGAATTGAATGAATCTTGTTAATTCTATCGACCATACAGAAGCCTAGCCGAAGTGTTAGACCAAGTTATATTGTCAATTGCTGCAGCTGGTTCGTCTTTCGCTATCCTTTTTCCATTTCCATTGTGTTATAAATTATGAATATGGAATAGATATGCAATGTAATACTCGCTCATAATCCCATTTCTTTATATAAAAAAATATTAAAAAATTCAACAAATTCATTTTTTTTGTTTTTCATTTTGAAAATATGTTTTGATCATATATATATATATATATATATATATATATTGGTGAATGATCGGCATGCTTGATTGTATATACATGCCACCTTCATTTGTACCAAGGACAACAAGGATGGGAGGTGTAGCCAACAAAAACTAGGAATCGTTTTGAAGTAAATCAGAGAACGTGAAATCTCTTAATTTCATTAATTTACCTCATAACATGAACAGTACTGCTAAGATTTCTGTGGTCCTTTTCAGAATCTCCTGCTGAGACACATCACCAATATCATCGAATCCTGTCTGGAAGACTTACATGAGGTCAATTATGCAAAAACATACTCTTGGAAACTCTTCTTTTAAATTTTTTCTTTGAATAAGTGACAAATGAGTGCATGAAAGAGGATAAAGATAGTTTTATATAGAGTTCTAGATGGTTCTTAAAGACATATACTCTGATGTTTTCACTGTGTGAACTAACATTTTTCCACATTTTTATTTTCTCAAATTCAATTCTAATAACATTTTGTTTCAGTGATATATTTTTTTTTGTTAGAACCTACTAGAATACTCGAAGAATTGATAGAGGATGAAGAATATCCTCACAGTTAGAAAGAAGCTCATAGAGAAAGAGCTGTTCATGGTTTGGAGAATATTCTTACAAAATATTTTATAGACAACTGATAATTGTTTGTAATTTTATTTTATATTATCTTTTTATTCATCAATGTGCTTTAAATGTAACCTAGGTGTATTCATGATTTTGTTAATGTGGTAATCTAGAAGTTTCCCCCTCCACTTGGTACTACTATGACCTAGTTGCATTCCATCATTTTTGTGGGAGGATTTGTGAGACTTTGAATCATCTTCTTAAGTTGGTCCAGACAGGTAGAATATTTCTGGCAGGGGTGAGTAAACTTCATTACTGGACGGAGCCATTTTTGTTTTTCTGCTTTTCCCAAAAAGTGTTTTTGCATGAAGATGCTACGTTAAGGTAGTCTAGTCCTGGCTGCACCTGCCATGAAAAATGTTAATATTGCCTCAGTGGTGATGGTTTTCCCCAGTTGTTACAGTTTTATTGATTTTTGGGAAATGATAAACGATGGCTCCTTTAATGCAGATGAATTCAACCTCTAGTCCAACCGATGACCCAAAGGAATCAGACCCGACATCAAAAGACAGTAACAGTTCCACTCATGATTCCAAACATAATACAACTTCAAGTAGTCAACAGCCATATGAATCCAGTAAAACTGACCAAGTTATCAAGAATGGTGCCAGTTCTGGTACTAATCAACTGCCTTTGTCAGGTCCAAAGATGGTCCCAAATACTGAACACCTTATAGAAGCATCATCCATACCCCCAAATGCAAAGTCAAATGATGGTAAGAGTAGTCATTTGGTCGGCAATCATGGGCGAGGTAATGGCAACAGCAACCGCAGTAATAGTTTAGAGACTGCACCCATCAAGCCGCATACAGGAGGTGATGTTCGGTGGGATGCCATCAACTCATTATCGTCCAGAGACTCGCCTCTTGGTCTTAGCCATTTTCGGCTTTTGAAACGGCTTGGCTATGGAGATATTGGAAGTGTCTACCTTGTTGAACTTAAGGGAACTTCCACCTTTTTTGCAATGAAAGTCATGGACAAGGGCTCTCTTGCAAGTAGAAATAAGCTACTTCGAGCTCAAACAGAAAAGGAGATTCTTGGTCTTCTAGACCATCCATTCTTGCCTACTTTATACTCTTATTTTGAGACCGATAAGTTCTATTGCTTGGTTATGGAGTTCTGCAGTGGGGGTAATCTTCACACTCTTCGACAGAAGCAGCCCAACAAGCATTTTACTGAGGAAGCCGCTAGGTCAGTAACAGTTCATTTTGTGTCATATATTTCTGCTTCTCTCTTTTAAGTTCTCTTTTTATCCATGAATTAGTATTGGATTATGTATGCAATGGAATTTTTAGTGTGGTGTTTCAGCCATATGTTTGGCTCTTAAAGATTTGTAGTCGTGTTTTGTACCCCCACAGAAATAGGAATGAGAAAAATATATGTATGGGGGAATACTAATTCAATCTTTTCTTATCAAAGTAGTAAATCTCAATTTTACCTCTAATATGTGATAGTGGCCTGTAATGATTTTGTCGTCTTACATTACAGGCAAAATTTTATGTGCTAAGATTGTTGTACGTACTAAAACAACAGTAACAGCAGATAGATAAATTAACATGAAAGAAATATAGCACATGTAGTTCAGTTCATAATTTTCCCTTCATTTACATTTACAAAATGTTTCAGAAATGATTTTGTTTTGTGCATTGTATAGGCCATTGCAATTAGCAAATTGGCTTTTCATGGAATTCCATTTTTTTTTGTTGTTGGTAAAATGATGTTTATTAAAAGCTTAAGTCAGTCTGGGTTTGTTTGTCAGGTTTTATGCATCAGAAGTGTTATTAGCACTTGAGTATCTCCATATGCTGGGAATTGTGTACAGAGATCTAAAGCCAGAAAACGTGCTAGTAAGAGAACAGGGCCATATTATGCTCTCTGATTTTGACCTATCGCTCCGTTGTTCTGTCAATCCAACACTAGTCAAGTCCTCCTCTTCACACATGGGCAGTGGCAATGCAAGTGCTGCCGGCATTTTAGAGAACGAGAATCTGGTGCATGGCTGTATCCAGCCGTCTTTTTTCCCACGCATCCTACCCTCTAAGAAGAATCGTAAATCTAAATCGGACTTCGGCCTCTTTGTGAATGGGTCCCTCCCAGAACTAATGGCAGAGCCCACTAACGTGCGGTCAATGTCATTTGTGGGAACCCATGAATATCTAGCTCCAGAAATTATACGAGGAGAGGGGCATGGCAGTGCAGTGGACTGGTGGACATTCGGCATTTTCTTATACGAGCTTTTGCATGGAACAACCCCTTTTAAGGGCTCTGGGAATCGTGCCACGCTCTTTAATGTCGTAGGGCAGCCGTTAAAATTCCCAGAAAATCCTCAGGTGAGTTCTGTGGCTCGTGATCTTATACGAGGGCTATTGGTGAAGGAACCACACAAGAGAATTGCATATAAAAGGGGTGCTACTGAAATTAAACAGCATCCATTCTTTGAGGGGATGAACTGGGCTCTAGTCAGGAGTGCTTTACCTCCCCATATACCTGACCCTGTTGATTTTAAGCAGTATGCTTGTAAAGAGGCGGCTCAACCAGACAAGAAGATGGCTGAAATGGGAGCTGATAAAAACAATCGTACTGGTTCTAGTGATTCTTCTTATGACGATTTTGAGTATTTTTAGAGTTTCAATTATGAATTATACGCGTCTTCTGAGAATATTATATTGTACAAAGGAGGAAAATCTGCATTTTACTGCATTTTTTTATGTGTATACTGGGGAATATTTATGTAAAAAGGAAATTGCTTTTATTGAGACACACCCAAGAAACGGAATGAGCTTTTGGTTTCATTTGCCGGTGGATTATATTTTTTATGAAGTCTATACATTGTAAATGTGTCTCCTTTGCTCTTGAAAGGTAACTCATAGCAATCATTGTTTAAGTTTCCATATTCTGTAAATATTTTTACCTCAGGTTGTGAAGGATATATACAAGATACTTCATTTATAATAATCATCATTTTTAAGTATCTCCTCAAGTATCTCAAATCATAGAATGCGAGCCTCAATTAAAATTATTACACCAAAATTATTAGACATGATTTGTTTAGTTTTGACAATTTATGCAAATATCAAATGTGATTAGTTAAGGTAGTTGTAAAATTTGTTAAATTTAAAATTAAGTCAATGGTAGATATAATCTTACTTGGTGGATGGACGACTTTGTGCACTGTCTAAATATTCTAGTATTAATACTTTACTCAACGTTTACTTAAAAATTGAACAACTCTCAAGACTCTGTTCAGAATACTCAACCAATACTCGAATACTTAATTTTTTTTTAAAACATTGTAAATAATAATTAAACAAAAATATTAATTATCACATTAAAACTAATAACTCCCGTGGCTAACAACACCTCGGGTACTAACCCATTATTGACACTAGTCCACTGGCATACATCAATTTTTTTTTGTAGGAAACTAAAAAACAGCTAAAAGAAGAGAAAAGAAGGAACAATTAAAAAAATTCTGAAAGAGGAGCAAATTTGTGATTGACGAGAAAATAGACTCTAAACATAGAAGTTAAGAAGATATAAAATCCAAAATAAATAAATTTACCGTTACAAACAATTGGCTTAGACAAGAAAATGTTTGTTTGATGTAGCTTATTTTATAATAAATTATAGTTTATTTGTTAACTAAAAAATTTTTTGAAATAAAAAAATACTTATAAATTAATTTTTTAAAATAAATTAATAATATTATTATACTTAACCTATATTTTTTAATTAATAAAAAATATTAATTTTAAAATAATTAATTTTTAAAAATAAATTATACTCAATTTTAATAATTAGAACCAAACAAGTCCAGAAAAAAAAAAGTTATATCAAAATAACAGTTTCTTATAGATAGGTTATGTCGGTAATGGCAAAATGAAAATGCTCAAACCGTAAAAACGGGCGAACGGATGCGCTATAAAGATGAGTCGTTCTGGCGGTTGACTTCGAAGAAATAACCATGTTACTTCAAAGTTTGAGCTCTTCAGGAACTCTGCCATTTCCTAGATTATTATTGCACCGCAGTAAATCAAAGGAACAACCTCTACGTAAAAAGTCGTCTACATCTCTCTCTAAATTGGTTTGTCTCAGCGTTGGACCGGAAGCAATTGCCGAAATCGCCCACAACAAGGTTTATTTCCTCTGTAGTCTTTTAATCTTTACTTGATGACTGTTTGAATACCCACCACTTATTTGTGGAAATTCCCAAAGAAACAGGTGATTGTAGCAGCAGCAGCATCTGCCTTAATTGGCCAAATTGCCAAGCCTTTTACTTCGGTTCTTTTATATGGAAACAAATTTGAAATTAATTGTGAGACTGCTTTTCGTTCTGGAGGATTCCCTTCTGCTCATTCCTCTGTAAGTGCTCTTTTTCAGCTAATTCATTTTCAGTATTTTTTTTTTATGGTTGATTGAATTTTTGTGAGTTTAATATATGTACCCATGGATTATGGACAGGCAGTTGTGGCCGCTGCAACTTCCCTTGGCCTTGAAAGGTAAATATTTAATACCTCAAATGGTATATGTGGAATTCTTTTAATTGTATGGTGGGTTATTGCTTTCTTTGTTGGATTAAATAAGAAATCTTTATGCAACTTCTAATTCTGCAGGGGGTTTTCCGATGCAATTTTTGGGTTAGCCGTCGTTTATGCTGGCATTACCATGTATGATGCCCAGGTTTGCATAAAGTTTCCTTTGTATCGATTTACATCTCATACCATCGGAAGTTTATCTAATCTAAAAGTAAAATGCTAACTGCAAAGACACTCTTTTTCTTCCAATTACTTCTATTTGAAATTAATTTCCCTTGAAAAGTGAAGTTAGTAGATGATACCCTTTCAAATAGAAGTAATGCTAACACGGAGTACTACATATTAACTCAAGTGTAGTGATATTTTGGTTCATGAGCAAGATAAAGCTAGCTGGAATATATTTTGAAGCATGAATCCAGTTCGATGTGCTGATAATCATCAATGACTATCAAAAAGGTCAAGCTACTTGAATTCCACTTGATTAGCTAATTTGAGCTTGGCTCAAATATTAAAGAAGCTTAGGTTGCACATTTTAAAGCTTGATACTTTGTTGTAAAAATTTCAAAGTGAGGTGTTTCAATTCCCTCAAAGTAAGGAAAGCACTTCTCTTTTGCTTAAAGTATAAATTAATGCAAAGTATATTAACTTTTAGAAATTTTTTAACTCACTGGAGCAAAAGTGTATGTAGGATAAGTCTTTGATCTAATTTTTCTAGAAGAGTTGTGATGGAAACAGCTATAGAATAGGTCATTGTTGAATGTTAGTCTTTGGTGGCAGTAGATCTCACTCTGGACCTTAGTCTAGCTTTCGTCACTGTGCAAAATTATCAAAAGCTGTAAACAGCTCATCTCTGAGTTCCATCTGTTCAGTCTGATGGACCAAATCCCTGAGGCAGTTCTATAATAATTTGTTAGCTAAGAACAATGGGTCTCCCCTCCAGACTTTCATGGTCAGAGAGAGCCGCCTTACAAGCTCAGATCCCTTATATTTTTCTTATTATAGGGGATATATCATACATGATACATCTACTAATTTAGTTTAGTACTTCTGTGTCAATTTAGTTGTCTCTATTTGATTTTCACGCGCTTTAAGAAAGCAATGAGATTTTTTAGAAATTTGTGTTAATAATACGATTCACATTGGATCTCACTACAAATTGCTCTTTCTTCATAATTAGGGTAAAAGGGTAATACTATAAACCATTATGACCAGGTTTGTTTGCTGTGTTGCTCTTTTCAGCACCAAAAACTGAAAATCCCCTTGATTCTAAATTTTTGCTTTTGCAGGGAGTCAGAAGGGAAGTGGGAATTCATGCAAAAGAATTAAACAAGATTTTGCCCAAGATGCCGTGTAACTCATTTCCCTCCAATGATGATAATGATTTGATTGATTCTGCATTGGTAAAGCCATCCTCCTCAAGTTTAGAGAGGCTTGAACCCCACTTTTCAGATGAACCAATTTCCTTTGGACCAAAAAAGACTCATGCTGCACTGTTACAAAGATCCAACGACAGAAAGAGTCAAAATACTCCAACCCTAATATCATCATCTAGCTTATCTGCAGATGTTAAAGGAGGATCACCACTGAAAGAATCTATTGGCCACACAGAGATAGAGGTCCTAGCTGGTGCCATCTTGGGTTTATTTGTAAGCTTGATAGTCCATACGATATAATTATATAAAATAATTTATTGTATCTGATATATCTTTAGTCTCATTTGTCTGCTTCGCATTGATGCATAGAAAGGTATTCACATGTCTCTTTTAAAAGGAATTTTGTAATTTACTGGATTTTATAATGCAAAACTTAATTGTTTTGAGGGATTGTTTGGGTTCAAAATATGTAGTAAATTCTTGTTTGCTTAGAATGTGACAAAGTTGATTGTTAATTTTGGTTGCAAATTTGCAATATACAAGTATATCAGATGACATTGCGGAGTGCCACCATATGGATAGTAGTTAAGAATGGTGGGGCGCACATTGAAGCTCTTGAGGCCAGGAATTCTCAGTGGATATTGTTTTAAAATGATAATGAAGGTGGATACTTCTATTGTTAAAATAAAATAAAATAAAAAATGCTAGGCATAAGCACAAAACCTGATATTTAGAGCATCAGCACATCTTTTATGTTTTTAAAGTTTTTTGTGTTATTTCAAATTTTCTTGGAGGCCTAGGATAAATATTATAACTCCAGTTACTAATTCAACCTAATAATTAAAGACATCATAAAATCTCATACACGGTAGACACAATTTAATATTAATGTAAAACTGTGAAATAATTCAAAAACTTTCTTAATCTATAGACACAAATAATAGTGAGAGCACGAAATACAATCGGCACGATAATTTTTATTAGATTTGACAAAAATGTGTATAATTTGATGACTTATTAAAGACTAAATTGTACATGAACACAAACATGTATTATTTACAATAATTCTACAATCACGCGATAATATCAATTGCGCGCCTCTAATAATTTTTTGTGATTAGTATTTGGCAGCGAATATCAAATTATTATCAAAAGTACAAAAAAAAATATCGCGGAGAAGCAAATTCTTATCAAAATCATTACCAAAAACAAATATACCTTTAGAGGCTTTGAATACAACACTGTCATAAAGATTTTCACAGAAGAAATAAGAACAAGGAAAATATCCTAATTTAAGAAGAAATTGGCAATGGTGAAGACCTAAGCATACACTTATCATCTTTAGCACTGAATGATATCAATAATTTTCTGCCGCATTCACGAAGAATACACCAAAAGTGATTGTCATTAATTGGGTTCAAACCAATAAAAAATTAAAAAATAAAAATTCATTTCATGTACTACTACATACAAGCAAATTGTCAAAAAAAAATAATACACTTGTATTATTTTTTTAACTTAAAAACACTACAATCCTAATTCATTTTGTTACTTACTTAAATTTAATTATACACAATCACATATTCTGAATAATACTTTTTAAGAATTATTACTATTAAAAAAAATAAAAAATATATTCTTAAACTAATACCACATACATACATTGTCATTAAATCAAAGATTACAAAACATCTAAAACTAAAGAATCAGCCTCAAAAAAATCTTTAAAAAAATCCGTACTTTGCACGAATTAATAACATAATATTTAAGAAAATTTTAGATCAATTATAAGTTGAATATGCCTATATCAAAAAAATATGAACTACAAATTTATATTGTTATATGTGTTGTAACATTTTTTAAAATAAAAATAAATTGTACTTATATATATATATATATATATATATATATATATATTAGGAACGGAGGGAATATTATTTAAAATTTAAAATTTAAAATTTAAAATTATATAAATAGAACTCTTGTTTACTAATTGAAAAATTAATTAATAGATTGCAAAATACTGATTGTAAAATTACGTGAAAGGTTTCCTAATCAACGAACACTTGGGGACGGCACGGGCTAAAAAGTTGAGGGTGAGGCCTTTGACCCCGAGTCGATAGAAGAAGAGAAGGTAAGCACACATTCTATATATTTCACCGTTTTCACATTAGGGTTTCTCTTTTCCGATTTGTTGAATGGCGCATCAGCTGTACGGAGGTTACAACGCAACCAAATACGGCGGAGCAGCTACGTCCAATCTGTCCAGCCTTTACTCATCAGCCGCCGATCCATATATCCCCGGCGATTCCACCTCCGTACTAGGCGGCTCTTCCTCTAGATACATGGCTTCAGATCCTTATTCCTCTGCATACTCCTCCATCACCGACAGATATCCCTCACTGCTATACGGCCACTCCGACTCCCTTGCCGGCGGGTACTCCGCTGCTTCTAAGGCGTCGTGGCCTGGTCCTCCAGGCGTTGATGGTAGCGCCGACTCTCTTACTGGTTTTAAGCGCGCATCTGAATGTAAGTCTATTTTATCGCTCTTTCTCTTTAAATCTAATATCTTTTCCTCACATTCTAATATTACTACTGAATTATTACTTCCAGGACATGTAATTAATAAACTAGTGATTAGTTCCCCTATTATGATATTTTTTTTTAATTTTAAAATTATGAATGAGAGTGGAGATCATGGGTTATCCAGAGTAGAAGAGACTCAATTGATAGATTTACATCTGAATATTTTTCCCGAACCAAGACCAGTGCCTTGATATGCTAGAAATACTTTGCCATGTACCCATTGCATTGTATTTACCATTTAGACCTACCACTTTGTTCTAGTGGGATTACCTTGGCCATAATTACTTAATTGGAGTATATAAGTCTATACTATCTATACCCCATTGCGATGCATATTTTAAGTAATTACATGTTTTAAGTGGCATTGCAAATGGATTATAAACGTATAGTAAATTAAGCTCTAAAATGAGGACATTGATGTGAACCTTCCTTTTGTAAGTGTGTGTTAGATACCACCAATCCAGCCGCTGGTCTAAAGTCTAAACTCGGTACTTGCACTAGGTCTATTGTGAAATATTATGCCCAGTTTAATATATAGTATATTATGTGAGTCTTTGTGTACACAAACACACACGCGTGTACATAATACAAAGTTACAAACATATTTACATACATACATAGTTATGGATTTGTATTTAAGTCCTAAACTCGTCTGATATTCACTGAAGTTTGACTATTTTCCTGATTCTATGGCAATTATGCTGTCAATTATAGCCTTAGCTTTTTGGCAACCTAAAATTTATCAATAGTTTTCGAGTGGTTATAAATTCGGTGTGTGGAATAATTGATATGGTTGTATATCTGATAACCTATTTTGATTTTTAAGACATTATTTTGGTTCACATATAAGTGTCCTTTATAATACTCGTGTTTTTTCTATTAGCATACAGATTTTTTGGTGAAAGCTTGTACTACTGTAATATTTGTATCTATGTCGAATTGAATATATTTATGATGGGATAATATTTTATATTTATTCCTTCCTAGTACATATTTTAGTTGCTAAATATATATTTTAGTTTAGACCCTTAGAATAACATATATTTTTTTGTTGCTTATACGCGTCCACTATCTACCGTAGCACTCTATAATCAGACTCTTTATGGTGCCCACAATGCAATTGGTCAAAGTGAAGCTTGGTTAACTGCCAACTCTTTGGCCAAGCGCACTAGATTCGACAGTACAAGCAATTTGCCTGTATATCCGCAAAGGCCAGGGGAGAAGGATTGTTCCCATTATATGCTCACAAGAACCTGTAAGTTTGGAGATTGCTGCATATTTGACCATCCTATTTGGGTTCCAGAGGGTGGAATCCCTGATTGGAAAGAGGTGACAATTTATTGCCTTTTTTTCTTCTTATATATATTTCATACTAATGATATATTACAATGGCATTACTACATTCTATGCGTCAATAGACAATGTATATATATTTAGTTATGTCAAATTTTCAACCATTCTCATGGTAAAAACCGTCTTTACAAGCTCCCAATTTGGGTATTCTGATAACTTATATTATCTTTTGGTAATATGTAGATGCTTTATTCTCCTAATAATTATCCTAGTACTTACTACCATAATTAACTATCACTAATTACAATTACTTTTCTCTAAATAATAATATAAAATACTTAATTATAAATATTTCATCTGCATCACTGTTTATGTGTTTGGCAGAGTGAGGTATATTGTGAGTTATAGGTTAGTTTCTGGGGGAGTTTGTGTTGGTAGCACAACTTTATTTACTTTCCCTTGCCACTTGTTGGTCTATTAATATTTAAATATAGGGTGTCAGACGAGCTTGATTGAATTGTATAGGTGTAATTTTTTTAGTTATCCATATCTCTGTGTGTAGAGGAATATATATTAGGCTGGAAGCTTACTTTTTACAAAGCAAGATCTGAGTTAAGCAAATTGACAATTCTTGTACGAATGACGGCGAAGAGCTTCGGTTGGAATTTCCTTAATCATCTTCATTTTGATCATGATCTTCTTCCTTATCATCCCTTTTTATTGCTTAAAATTCAGTTTTAGCCAGCATACTCTTTAACCATCTGTAAAACAATAAAAGAACCTCTGTAAATCCCATTGCTAGCTGCTAAGCATCTGTTACTTTTCGCATCGTTATAACACTTCTCCTTGATTATTTGTTTCTGATTGTAGGTGCCCCTTAACGTTACAAGTGAAACCCTTCCTGAGAGACCGGGATTGCCAGATTGTCCAGTAAGCAAACTTGTGATTAATATATTATGTAAAATTATTTTAGGCTTTTGTTGGTGCATAAGATTTCATGTCTGGCTTACTTGGACGCATCTCAGTACTTTTTGAAGACCCAAAGATGCAAGTTTGGTCCGAGGTGCAAATTTAATCACCCACAAGATAAAATAGCTCCTTTGGTAGGTGTCGCTGGCTGACTGGCATTTGGTCTTTTTTTCATTAATGGCAATGTTTTCTGTTTCACCAGTTTCATTATTTGTAACTTTTTAATATCACTATGTAACTATCAAAATTATGTCGCTTCATTAAGGGAGTAATTTTCTTGTTGGTTTAGGCTGCATTGGAGAATGCTGGTGTTTCGGCCTTACCTGAGAGGCCATCTGAGCCCCCATGTGCGGTATGATACTTTAATTTGCTCTGGAGTAGTTTCCGGATGCGCTTTTGTTTTGCTTGTTGATTTGCTGAGAGCCTTCATGTTGTACTGTTTGAGCAGTTCTATACGAAGACTGGAACATGTAAATTTGGTGCAACCTGCAAATTTCATCACCCAAAAGATATCGTGATTCCATCAGCTGGACAAGAAAATGACAGTTGGGGTACTGAAGCAAGCACCATTGGTGCTTTGACGACAGCCAAGCCAATTTTTACTCCTGCACTAATGCAGAACTCCAAAGGCCTTCCTGTCAGACTGGTAATGCTTATAAGCCTCTACTTGGTTTCCTACTTTATATGCTAATAATGGCACACATATATTGTTCCCCCTATTACCCCCATCCTTTTTGTAAATTGAATGCTTGGTTATCAACCATGTTCTCTTGCTTAGTAATTTTCCTGACAACAGGGTGAAGTGGGTTGCCCGTTCTACCTGAAAACTGGAAGTTGCAAGTATGGTGCTACTTGCCGCTACAATCATCCGGAAAGATATGGTATGTTTGTACTCTACCGATAACCATTATTGGAAGTTCTTATATCCATCCTTGTTTTTTCCCCCATGCTTTCAAATTCACTTGCCTATCATTTTGCAGCAATCAATCCTCCTGGTGCTGCTTTTGTAGCTTCTCCTGCTGCTCATTTGAACCTTGGCGTCGTTAACCCATCTGCATCTATCCTGCAAACCATTGACCCTAGGTTGACTCAGGGAACGGTAAAGTGAAACAGCTCATGCTAAATATGGATTGATATTATATAAAAAAATTTATAGAATTAATAACAAATATATTAACAATTGTTGTTGTGTTCTTGTTGCAGCTTGGATTGGGCCCAACTATCTACCCTCAACGACCTGGACAGCTTGAATGTGACGTAAGTGTTGTTTTTTGATTTCACCTGTTAATCTGCTTAATCATCAATTTTTTTTTAAATTTAAATTTAATTAAAAAAAAAAACCCTGTATATCTCTATCTTAGTTCTATATGAAAAGTGGAGAGTGCAAGTTTGGGGAGAGGTGTAAATATCATCATCCCATTGATCGAACAGCGCACGCACAGTCAGCAAATGAAGCCCTGAATGTTAAGCTTACTCTTGCAGGCCTGCCGAGGCGAGAGGTATGTGCTTTGAGATATTGAGCGTTTTGCAAACAAGCTTATTGCTAGTTTGTTAGTGGTTCATTTATCATCCTATCTCAATCAAGTATTGCAGGTTTTAGGAATTATATGACCCCAATTTATTAAGTGTGATGATGATGTTGTTGGTCCAATGTTTGTGACGTCAGCAGGGTGCTATTAACTGCCCGTACTACATGAAGACTGGGGCATGCAAGTATGGTGCCACATGCAAGTTTGACCACCCACCTCCTGGTGAGGTCATGGCTACGACAACAACACAAGGAACATCATCGTCTGTTGAAGTGCAAGGGTCAGAGGCTGAAGCCACTAAAGAATAGAAGCTATTGGGCTCTGTGGC